>PVKU01011226.1:0-45215 GCA_004027475.1 Anoura caudifer | reverse complement strand
TGGATGGGTGGATGGGTGGATGGATAGATGGGTGGATGGATGGATAGATAGATGGGTGGATGGATGGATGGATAGATGGGTGGATGGATGGATGAATGAATGCCACAACTGCCACCTGCCACAACACACACAGTAAACTGAGTGATCAGAATATTTAAGCAACCAGAATAGAATAGCTCCTTCGGGAACACACCAGCAAGCAGAATTTCCGGGACACTGATCAGGGTTTCAGCTGCCCCTATGGAATCGTTTAAGTGCCCAACTGGTCAGACCCTGTAGAAAACAATAAAACACATGGACTTTGTGTCCACTGGCAACTGGCCGTCTAGGACAGAGCTGACTAACGGAAACCCACTGACCCTTTCCTCTGGGTTCTGGTCATCAGTCTGCTCCTGTTCCCCTACTGTCCCCTCCTCCATGGACGCAGTGAGCTCACAAAGAAGAGAGGACCACCCTCCCTTGGCTGTCCTGTCACAGGGGAGGATGAAGCTTTTCCCTCGCAGAAACTCAGTCAGTTCGAGAGCCCGTCAGTGTCTCGCCAAACGCCGCAGCCCGGAGCGCTCATTCAAGACGTTCCGTGACGCCGAAAGCCCCTTTGTTCTGATAACTTGCGGGGGGTTTTCTTAAGTTAATATATCCAGGCATTACTTTCCAGCCCATATCCTGAAAATCATCATCTGCTCCTGCGGAAGAAAACGCACAAACTCTTCCTCTGCCCCAGTTCCTGCCGAGGCACACATTTTAAAGGAGTATTTAGATTTCCCTCTGACCAGAGATTCAGGGCGTATTGACCCAACACCTGAGGACAAGCACTCACCAGAACCAGCGGCTGCTTTTGCTACTCACTCACCCTTTGCCCTTCGTAGAGAGCTCCCCCCGGGAGCTGACAAATAAGGATAAATGACCGTCCTGGAGCATTCTAATGAACTAAGCTTCTGTAGTCACTTACACGAGTCTCGAAACCCACATTTTGCTACGTTAGCTAAATTTCTTCTCTCGTTGTCTTCCACTGGGTGACCTGGGCTTACATGATACCAGGAAAGGGGGTGAGAGCCAGGCCCGTTGTCAGGCCGGCTTTAATGTCGGACTTAACGGTACTCCTTTGCTTCACGGCTGCAGGTGCCCGCGGGGCAGGCCCGGTGGGGCAGGCCTGGCGCCTTCTCTACCTCCCAACATAAAGGTCCTCCAACAGAGGTTGCATCTGGAGCAAAGCACGTATGTGACTTCCCTCTGGTCCTGCACCATGTCACAGGGCCGGCCAAATTAAACACATTCTGACTCATCACGAGAGCTGAGACTATGGAATACAGAATTTTCTCCCACCTGCAACACGAATAGCAAGGGCCGACATGGACCGAGTGCCCACTACGTGCTAGAAGCTCGTTGATGAACGTCATGCGCCATATTTCATTGAATCAGCACAGTCAGCCTTCAAGGTGGGTGTTTTCACAGCGAGGCTCTGAGTGCACGAAGAACAAGGCATCTGGGCAGGCTGCCCGAGTTCGTGTCCCCCCCGCCCCCAACCCACCCTGACCCTTCCTCGCAACACGACCCTGGGCGCGCTGGTTACCCTCTCTGGACCTCCATCCTCATCTTCACAACGGACACCTTAGTAGCATCTCACTCACAGGGTTTTCGCAAGGATGGATCTGCACACAAACACATACAGGGCTTACAACAGTTAATCTCACCGCAGAGAACACTGTACCGGGGCTTCCCAAGCTTTGCTCATTTCCACGCCGTGGGCAGGAGTCGGGCCCCGCGCCTGCGCAGCACTTTGGAATTAAACAGTCGCCGCTGCTGTGCCTGGGGTTAGGTCCAATCTCAAGGTGAAGGGAGCGGTTCTCCTCAAGACCCACCTCGCCTGAGACACCAGCCGCAAGCTCCGGGCTCCCGGGCCACCCGCGAATTCGGGGATCGCACTCCCTCCTCAGGCTTGAGAATTGGCTAGAATGACACACAGCCCTCAGAAACGGGTTTGTTCGCTAGAGAACGTTCTATCCACCAAATGCGGAGACGCAGAGGGCCCGATCTAGGAGGGCCCCAAACACGGGACCCCCGTGTCCTCGGGACGCAGCCAGGACGCTCGCCCAGAGCCGGTGTCCAGAGCTGGTACTGGGTTGCTGTAGGCAGGCTTCGCTGACGGAACCATTGGCCGTCACCGCACTCAACCCCCAACCTCCCCGGGGGTCAGGGGGTGTCCCCTCGCTCAGAGCCCCGCTCTCCCATCGGATCCCACCCTGAGCCACATGCGGACCCTCCGTGAGTCGGCTCTGCACCTGAACCGGGGAAGCACCCAGCACGGATAGCGGGCACCGCCATCACCGGGTAACCCCAAGGGCTGAGAGGCTGCCCTCGGGGAACCAGGGGCAAAGACCAGCCCGACTCTTCACCACACAACACTTTTCTGTCAACGGGCTGCTTGCCTCAAGTGAATTTCCCTCGGCGGTACGCAATCACGTACAGTAACCTCAGGTTTGATCGCCAGCAGCACCTTTTCTGGTTAGCACACCTGAGAGAGAGGAGGGACTTAAATCTTAAAGCGTTTATCTGCGTATCACCCAGATTAGCTCACATCACCATGTGCTCGCTCATTTTTAAGAGTTAGGTTCCTGACATCATTCCACCAACAGATCCATTTCTTTTATTTTATGTGACTTAGAAGTGCTTCATGGGAATAGATTCAGACTGTGTGAACTCCAAGGAACGGTCCGAGTCACATTGTGCCCCCTCTATGTTACAGATGAGCACACGGAGACCCTGCTCGCAGAAGTGACACCCCCCAGTCCACACAGCGAGGACCCTGTGGCAGCCTTTTGACCTCCAGTGCCGGGAGCCAAGCCCCTTCCCCCACCGAGAGCTGCTCGGAGGTTGAACCAAAGGCGGGGAGGTCAGGGAGAGCCTGGCTCGCTTCTCGCTGTGCTAAATGCTGGGGCAACATCAGGACAGCGAGACACGTGGGGGGCTGAGCTTGGAGGTGCTGGGCTGACCGGCTCTCCCAGTCGCGAGGCCGATGAAGCCGGCCTTTGCGCTCAGACGCCCACGGTGGGTTTCCTGCCACCCCGGCCTGCCTGCCCTTTCCTCCCTGGTATCGGACGGACATCGCCATGGGACACCCTCTCCCCAGCCTGGGCACTCGGAAAAATCCACTTTCTATCCTTTCCATTCATCCGTTTCAACACGAACCTTCAAAAACTAATCAAGACTGCGGGTCGCTGGGAAAAGGAACCTGAAGAAAAGCCAGCGTGAGGAACTTGCAGGTTTCAAAAACGCACCAGCGTCCTAGCAACATTCCCTGGGGCCTGCTCAGCCACATGTCACTCACCCGGTCACACCCGTTTGCCGCTTGCCTGATGGGAAGGGTAACGTGGGTGCAGAGACAGGCAAATGCAGCATTGATTTTCCTCCCTTGTGTATGTGCCTGGACACAGCTGTGGCCAGTGGTCTTTTAAACATTTAAAAAGACATTAAATAGACTAGTGAGCTTCCGATAAACGTGTGTGTGAATGGCTCTTTCCTCCACGCAGCGTTCTGCCACGAAAAAGAAACGTGGTCCCGGAACACGAAAAAGAAACGTGGTCCCGGAAAGTGCTACAGGTCCTGTCTGGACAGCTCCCGTGTCGGACGCTGATGTCTTACCCCGGGTTTAAAGCAGGCTCTGAGACGTGCTGACTCTTTTCTTTCTTTCTTTCTTTGGTTCTCTTGCTTCCTCCACCTTCCTTCCTTCTTCCCTTCCTTCCTTCCTTTTCTCCACCTCCCCTCTCACTCAGTATCAAAACCCTGCAACGTTCCTCTGCCGAATCCCTCGTGGTCGGTCAGCCTCCCGGCCTCTCCCCGCCTCCACCACCACTCCAGTCTGGGAATAACTCGGTTCTGGGTAAATGAAGTCCATCCTGAGCTCGTCCCCGCAAGTCTTTAAAAAGTATGTGTGATTAATGTTAACGTTCATACACCAACCTCACTGTCCCATCTACACCTCAGCTTAGGTCCAGTATTCTATTCACTCTTCTCTGCCGAACACCCACCAAAAAGAGCAAGTGATTTCGGAGCCAGACATTGAACCTCCGTGCGCGCGCCCAGTTGCCTCGTCTACAAGAGGAGAAGTAATGATCTTGTGAAAAGCCCATTTCTTGGGGGCTGTGGTGCTCATTTTGTTTGGGTTCAGCAACAAAGGACTTGAATTCTTGATGGGACATTACTTAGCAGTGGGAGTTACATTAGCCACTCAACTATAATGTGTGTATTTAAAGGTGCGGCCCTAAACACAGCTACCTAAACACACGTGTGGCCCTAACTACCCTCCCCCAACCGTCCCAGTCGGCTTCCCGGAGAAGGGAATTCCTGCTGTACACAACGCACCGTCCGAGAAATCAGCAACGGGGACAATTTTAAAAAGAGGAGCAGAACAGAGCTGCGGAGGAAAGGGAGGGTAATTTGTTCCTGCAAGAATGGCCGTTAAAGAACATTCTAAAGTTAAGTGTGAGATCATTAACATCTGGTAGCAGGACAAGAGCAGCCGAGAGACGCTTGGAGCAGGGCGCACAGCCCTGGAGCTTCAGCACCGAGGACACTTTGTAACAGAATAATAACCGTGAAATGTGGGAAGCTGTGTTTCATGTGGTTAACACCCAAGAAATGACGAGGAAAACATCAGAAATACTAATGACCACTATTGAATAGCCTCTCTCAAGCAGAAGATGATAAAGTTATGTATTGACCAAGGAAAGCAATCAGGAAAATGGAATTATTGACTGACTTTGTAATTAACCAGCTTCTGAATTTGGATATATAAAATAATACTTTTAATTCAACAATATAACAGTATGGAAATAATAAATATTGCTCCTTTTTAAGTGTAACTCCAACACATGCTCTTTGTGGATGATTTCGAAAATACAAAAAAACGGAGAGACTAACGTTGCAATCACCTAAAGTTTCGCCTCCCACACAGAGCCACGAGGGAGCGCGGTGTGCCTTCCAACCCAGGAACTCACTCAGGTTCCAGGTGTGGGTGTGGTTTGCACCTCACCTAACACTGTGCTGGGTCACTTTCCTATTTTATGAGATATTCTTTAAAAACACATCGGTGGTTACAAGGTCACATGTGTGAACATCTATGTACGTATATTATGGTTTCGTTAGTGATGACCATTAAACATTACAGGGTTTCCAATTTTTGTTAAAAGGTATAATGCAATAAATAGGCCTGTAGATTATTGTTTGTACAGATCTCTGTTCCCTCGCATTTTTGGAAGCCAACGATTGGGTCAAGGGTCACGGATATTTCTAAGACCTCTGATTCCACCTGGGGCCAGGCACCCACCTCTCGTCCTTGCCTAGCAGTGAAACCACGGGAAAGCTTGTCCCGTCCACCACCGCCCTCCCCGGGCCCACTCCTGCGGCTGCGGCGTGAACGCGCTCCCACAGAAATGCTATCCCCCGAAAAACTCTGCCAAGTAAATTTTACCTCAGTAAATAAAAGACTCTATATATTCATGTTTAGGTTGATTTTTTTTATTATTATTGGGAGCTTGAGCCTTCTGACACATGTATTTTCCACTTGTAGTTCTAGCGTTCATTTTACCGAAGTTGATTTTGGGGCCGTCTGTCCAACGCAGCCCTGCCAGCACCCTATTTTGACTGCAGGCACTTTTGGATCTACCACATTAATATTCAGAAAAACTAGTGTCCCTTCTTGCTCAAAATTTTCTTACTTTATTGCCGTGCCTTTCCTCCCAGACACGCTTCAGAACGAGCGTGGCAAAATCCAGAGAACGTCCTTGAGGGGTTTTCACTGAAATCACACTCAGCCTCTGCATTTCTTTACGAGAAATTAAAATCCTTCCGATATTTGGTGTTCCTGCCCATGCGTCGAAGCTCGCTGCGTGAGCTCTCCGAATATTGTCTGAGTGTTTGTTGTTTGAGCATCATCTCTGCTTTAATAAATTCTCTGACATACTGTAGTTACCTGGTACTTGTAGGCCAGGTGATTTTTAAATCTCCGTTTTGCGTCTCCCTTATTTTGGAGTTCCGTCCTTTCCGGGGAAGGTGCCTTCTCTTCACTCTCAGTAACTCCCTAGAACTTACGAAGCAGCGCCGTGTGTGAGCCAGGGCCCGGTCCGCAGCGGTCAGACGAGGGCCCGTCCCCGGTGCGTGCCGGGAGTGGCCGGAAGAACCCCCGGCAGCCTGCCGTCCTCGGTGTGGAAGCTGCAGCCAAGGTCATCCTGACCCCCCAGTTTTCTCCTCGAGGGCTACCTTCCTGTTCCTTGTAACTCTTTGCTCTGCATTTTCTAAACTGAATGTTTCTAAGACAGTTCTTTTCATTTCTGACTCTAGCCTAGCATGAAGACCCAGGGGCTACCAGCTACTCTGTAAATGATTGTTTATTCTGATCATCGTTGAGCTAAGTTGGAGGCACAGAAATTTCTCAGAGGAGAAGTGACAGGTCGGAAGCGCATGGCTGAGGGGCAAGTCGGAGTGGCAGATGAAAGGGGGGGAATTACACCAGAGTTTGAGAACTTCACTCCGCCGGTCACTCCAGGTCGGCGATCACCCACTCACTTTCTCTCAGCCTGTGTCCTCACCTATAAGGTGGAGCTAAGTAATAAGTAGCTAAACAAAGAAAGAAAGAAAAAGAATACTCATAACAATAATAAATTCACCCTCAAATTCCGAATGCCCAGCATACAGCAGGTGCTCAGACAATGCCTGTTGAAGGGCTGCCTGGTCCACACCCCGTCAGGTGTATGTACAGATACTAAGTATCCAGTCGCATTTCCTGCTGGCAGTGAAGAGCACACACAGGAAAGAGGCTGGGGAAGCAGCAGGCACTGCACAGATACAACGGATTTGTAACAACTGGAAGGAACTTGATCGCTTTCACCCTCCATGGACGCAAATTCCCGAAGCACCACCTTCCCGTCTGCCACCACGGAAAGGTAGCGACGGCAAGTCCAGCCCTGGGTGACGAGGTCCTGGTGGCAGAGCTGGGACACGGGGGCATTTTCCCGACGCGGCAAAGGGGTGCGGGGAGGCTAAGGGACAGGACAGTCCCGGAACTGCAGCGACCCGAGGCGGCCCCTGGGTGGGCCACAGGCCCTCCCGCCACCCGGGGCCCAGGGACAGGCGGTCAGAGGACCCAGGAGAGACGTGGGCGGGGGTGGGGGGGGGAGAACAGCATGCTGGCAGCGGAAGCACTGTTTTACGATAACACGTAAAAGTGGCAGCCACACTTGTTAAAACGGGATTCCTTTACACACACACACACACACACACACACACAGACGTGCCCACAAACTGGCACGGGGGCCCTCTGAGAGGCAGCGTGAGTCAGACGAAGAGGCAGGCATCCGCAAGCCCCGGTCTCCAGCGCGGACACCCAGGAGCTCGGGGTGTGGGGAGACAGCCCTGGCCGGTGTGGGGTGGAGCATCACCGTCCCCCACGCAGAAGGTCCCCGGTTTGATTCCCAGGCAGGCGCACTCCTAGGTTGCGGGTTCAGTCCCCAGTCAGGGCTAGCGCGAGAGGCGACCGATGGATATTTCTCTCTCCCTCTCTTCCCCTCTCCCTTCCCTTCTCTCCAAAATCAATAAGCATGTCCTCAGGTGAGGATTTGAAAAGAAAAAAGGCTCAGAACTGACCGCCACACAAAGTCAAACAGGATTCACAAACCCACCTGCACACTGCGTCCCGCTCACCTGGGTCTCCGGGAAAGGCCACGGGTCACGTGGCTCAGGTGGTCCAGGTGGCCGAGCCCGGAGTGTCTGCACACCACACGAGGCGCTGAAACTCTCTCGCCTCCTGACGAGCACCGGACACTCGCCTGCCTGAGGGACGGCGCCCCGGAGCTCCGCTGCCACAAACGCCCCAGGAGTAGGGCCCGGGCAGCGTCCGCCTTACGGCCTTCACCTTGGGATTCGGGGGGACGGGGGGCGGGGCGGGCTTTTTAGGAGCCTGACATCTCTTCGCAGAACCAAGTCCTGCTGGGGCCACCCCCACACTGCACGGCCGCATCGCCAGCAGACACGTATTTAGCCGGAAGTGGGTTGTTTGGGGCTGTGTGCCCGGCCCTGTAACTAGTCACACGTTTGTGGTGTCCGTTCCTCCATCCGTCCCGGAGCTAATCATCGTCCCAAGCGCCTACTATGAGCTCGACCCAGCCACAGGCAATGGGGGGGGGGGGTGCAGCCAGGGGGGCCAAGTCTTTGCCTTCAAGGAGAGATGGTCAGTCTGCCTCCATCTGGCAGTGCAGGTGGGCAACACGCTTCTGGTGGCCCTGGCGCCCCCCACGGTGGCCACGGCGGGGCTGTCCTCGCAGTCGGAGCTCAATGAACAGCCCGTGCGTCACGAACTGGACGTCCAGGGTCAGCTTGGTCGCCCGGTAGCTGCTGATTGACGGCTCCGTGCGGCCGCCCTCTCAACCACCCCCCCCACCCCCACCCCCGCTCTCTGCAGCTCTTCCTCTACCTCGGCGAGCACAGAACTTGCTCCTTTCCCCTCTCTCTCCTCACCTCCTGACCAGCCCACGTAGGACAGAAAAACTGGAAGGATTTGGGTGCGGCTTCCTCCCCTCCCCACCCAGGCAGGCTACCAGGCAGACTGGCCGGTGGCCGTTGCTCCAGAAGAAATACAAAGTTACAACCGTTTCCCATCACATTAATCACTGTCGGCAACGAGCTGATTTGTTACAAAGCATGCGAATGCAAAGAAAATTTTAATTGAGAGAAATGAGGGATCTAACGCCTGTCATCAGTCATGACTGCCATCCTTGCCCATGAAACAAGAGGCGGCTTGTGCCAAGAGTCTGGCTATCACTTTAGAAGGAGAGCTATTTATAATTAGAGTTGTGTTGAATATTTAAAAGTTGCAAATTACCATGTCGCCCAGGGAAAATGTCTGTGGAACCAGGCAAGAGCCAATCCAGAAAGATTTCTGATGCATTTAAGAGCTTCCAACTTTGTATTAAACAGGGAAAACGGGCCATCGCCGTAAAAAGCAACATGCGTTTTATAAAGCCATCCAGCTAATTAATTGCCGTCTCACAAATGCCGCTAAGCCTCAACAGTGAGGAGGAATGTCACATTCAGTGGTCATTCGGTAAGCGGACATTCGAGGGTCCCCATTTTCCCTTTTGCAGATGTGGCAGGGAACTTAATAAAGAGCCCCCCTGCGCCCAGTGCCCGCGTCCAGCGGCCCACAACACCGGAGAAGAGCCACCAGAAAGACAGCCCTGAGGCCGGGACAGCCGTGAGAAAGCCCACGCACTCTTATTCTCGGGGAAGGCCCCGTAACTTCCCCGAGACGCTTACCTTTTTGACGTGTAATTGTACAAAACGTCAAGCCCTGGAAGAGAGTGGGCACTTCATCTCCTGCCTACCACAAGCGTGGACTCCCGGCCCGTCGGGTTCCATCCCCGGCCTGGCCACTCCCCCTCTCACCTGGGCTACTTCGTACACGCAAGACGTGAAATGCCATCAGTAAATATTGCAGCTCGCGCCTCTAAAAAGAGAGGGGCTCTAAAGGTCCCCGCGAAAACGACCGTTATTACGCCGAAAATAATCGGCAACCGCCTCTCACTAGCAGCTACTCCCCTACTCAGTATGGACGCGGGGGTGCGGTGCCGGCACACCCCACTGCCCTCCCCTCGACCGACCTGGAGCACGACCGACCTGGAGCCGTGAGTCAGTGTGTGGGGTGGGGGTGGGGGTCAGGGAGGAGGCCGTGCGGCAGCCTACGAGCTGAACGGTTTCGGCAAACTCGTTTAACTCACCCGAGTTCTAGTGGGTTCAAAAATAGACATGGGTGTTAGAACGGTTTAATTGGAGAAGGGCATAATACAAGTGAAGAATCCAATATCAAGCAAATTCTAACTGAAGTGGTTAAAGAGAAAATCCCGCGGGCCCTGGAAGGACGAAATGGCGGTTCCCTGGGAATGGACGTGGACGCGTCCCGACGGCCGACTCAGTGCTCAGACGCCACCCGGGGGCCCGCCCTCCCGCAACCCCCGATCCTGGCTTCCGTGCCACCGGGACACCTGCTCGGTGCGTGGAGCCCCTGACCTCCCCTGGGGACCCTGCTCACAGCAGACATGCGGCCCTTCGAGGTCAGGGCCCTCCACGGCTGGCCCCAGGTCCGTTCTGGGCTCCTTCGCTCATTCTGCCTTCTCACTGGTTTTTTCACTCTTTTCACCAACTTCTGTGGGTAACGGCATCATTTGCACACGACCACGCCCACATTTCTATCCCTGTCTTATTTCTCATCTCTAGACATTCACAACCAACCCGCCAACAGCCCCCTGTCCCTGGCTGCTCCCCACCACCTCGGTACACGGCCAATGCCGAATTCCTCCCCTCTCGTCTGTGGTTCTCTGTGGCTATATACAAAAGCTCCCACAAACTTAATGGTTTAAAATAAATAATCATCTCTTCTCACGACCCGGTAGCTTGTCTGGATGCTGCCTCCACTCCGCACGGGTCCTTGGAGGTGTTCAGAAGGCTGGCAGGTCGGAACTCCCATGGCTGTGGGGGAGGCTGCCGCCAGCCAGAGGTCAGCCCAAGGGCAGCCAGGGGTGGCCTCTCCTCGACCCCAGCTTCCCACGGGGCTGCTCGGGCCTCACTCGGGTGGCGGCTGGATTCCACGAAAGCACATTCCACAGGACGAAGGTCGAGCTGCGTTTCTCTTCGCCTCTCGTCTCCGAGGTCCCACGGTATCGCTCTCACCATGTTGTGTTAGAGGAAGCCGGTCAGGGCCCCCCAGGTGACAGGAGGGAGGGGGTCCTCCCCGGAATGGAAGAGGGGTGTGGTCCGCTGCCCGGAGAGCGGTAACTACACAAAGGGATGGAGCGTTGACTTGAAAGGCTCGGGAGATGCGTTTATTTTAACCAAGGTTTACGGAACACCCGTGAGGTGCAAAGAACGGGGGTGTGTGCAGTTGAGCAAAGGTCAGTGCGAGGTGGTGCACACACGGCATCACGCGTGTGACACCGGAGGAACAGCCGATGAGGTTCATTTCCTGGGACCGTCGGAAGGGCCGGAGGGGCCGACGATTCCCAGTCAGCAGCCAAGGAAGATGGCGCCTGAAATCGCTTTGAGGGGCACCCACGCCCTTGAAAAGCAGGAATCCGACGGGAACGTGCACTTTGGACAAGAGCACAGTCAGAACAGAAGGAACGCTCCGGCTCGAAAGTGTTCCCCGGGACGCCGTCTGCAGGCAGGCCGGTGTCACCGGCTCGGTCCCCCTCTGGGTCGCAGGGGTGAGCACACGCGGCAAGCACCGGCAGACACCTGCGCGATCCCTCCCGAAGGGCTCCTTCCGATTTCTCTCTCTCTCTCAGTCCGGAAGTCGAACTTCCCACGGGCTGACTCCGCTCCCCAAGACAACCCCCCCGCCGAAGAGGAGCCAGGGCTGGTTCACAACACTCAGCCGGATTCTCGAGAAGTCCTGCTTCTTCGTTAAAATAATACGGTGTCCTTGGGGCCTTTCGGTCCTTAGAGGCGAGTCGTGGTTTTGAAAGTAAACCTGAAGAGTGGGGTTTTAAGGCAAGGCAAGGGACGGGGACCGTGCATTTCAGCAGGGCTCAGGCTGACGCGGAGCCTACGCAGGGCAAGTGGCCCCTGAGTTGCAGTCCCCTGGGCTCATCTGTCAGCATCAGCGCGTGTCACATGGGCTCTGGCTCACATGTGTGTGCGTGCACACCGGCCCACATGCACACACAGTCTTGTGTTCTCCCCCCAGACTGACCCCAGCTGCTCCCGGTTCTGACCCCTGGGCGCTCTCAGGAGCTGGGGGATGGATGGTCCGTTTGTGTGCCTTCTCTGCCCCTGGTGGCAACCACCTGGCAAATGTCCAGAGACAGCCTTTCACCACTTCTCCTGACCCCGCCTCATCTTAAGACATTTGGCTTCCCTCCGGCCAAGCCCGCTCTGGCTGTATGTCCCCAGCCATCCATCCCCCAACCCACACCCTCCAGCTACTGCTACCCATGTCAGCCTGAGAAGTCTGCGGGACCACATGCGTTGCTGGGAACGCCCGAGGCTGGTTGAGACCCTGGAGACCGCAAGGGCTTGGGGGGGGGGGGGCGGAGGCCCCAGGGGTGGATGGAGCAGGAGGTCAGCCCCACTCCCTGGGCCCCACCCCCACACCCCAGCGCCTGCCTGCCCACCACCCACCCTGATGAGTGAGCTCTCTGCCATCCACAGGGCAGAGCAGAGGCCCAGGGTACCCATTCGCCCCGGGAGCAGTCCTCAACTGTGACGGATGGGGGCTGGTGTGTGAACCCCAGCAGGACTCGGGGGTGGTGCTCCACCCTGGCCTCCGGAGCCGCCCCCGCAGGGCGGGACTCCCGTGTCCACAGCGAGTGTGGCTGGACAAAGACCCTCCCTCAGTGGCTGCCTCGCCTCCCCTGTCTTACCTCCCCAGCCCCTGCTGGTTCTGTCTTCGCCTCCCAGATAAACTCCTGGCCCCAATCCCGTCTCACAGGGAACGCAAAGCAAGGCAGGAGGTGGCCCCCACAATGTGGGGCGGTGGCAGGCACGAGATTCGGCTCCTGCCACTCCGTCCCAGCAGAGCAGGCCCGTGGAAGATTCCGAACCTGCAGTTCGAGTCCAAGGGAACGGAGGATCTAGTGGGCAGCTCCGACTCGCACCTTTCCTGGGGGTTCACACAGGCAGCTGCAGGCGAGTCGGTGAGCACAGGCCAGGCCGAGGGGCTCCCGTCACACCGCACCCTGGTTCCGCAGCCGCAGCTCTTCCGTGGCCGGTGATTAGGTTGCAAGGCCGTGCCACAGCTGTGGTGGGCTGTCGGTGGCTCTTCAAGGATTTCGCGGCTGCTCCGGTGCAGGATCCGTGCGGGAATGCTGGCGCCGATGAAGCTGACTTTAATTACGAACGGCGCATCCTCTTAGACACGGGCCTCACGTTTATTCTTTCACTATTATTCTTCTTATTATTTTTTTGTCCAGCTGAAACTTTAAGCCTTCACAAAGTAAGCGTCTGTCCCAGCTGCTGCACTTCAGGGGCATCAGAGGGGATTTTGTTTGGAGAGACGTGAGCTCGTCCCCCTTCCGGACCGAAGCTTCCTGCAGCCGTGGGGCCCTCCGTGCGTCTGACGGTCTCTGGGTCCGTGGTCAGAGCAGGGGCTGCCCGTCGTGAGGCGCCGCAGCCCTGTTCCCCAGCCCACAGCGGCCCTCCCAGGCCCTGTCCCCGCTCTGCCGGCGAGGATGTCACTTGTCAGCCCTCCCCAGGAGAGGAAGCTGTGTGGGCAGCACAGTGGCCAGGCTGGCGGCGAGCCTGGACGGATGCACAGAAGCAGGCCTTCACTCCAGGTTACTTCTCTTGGTCATTTCCGCGCGCGCGCGCACGTGTGTGTGTGTGTGTGTTAAGAGTTTATTGATTTATTTATTTTTAGAGAGAGGGGAAGGGAGGGGGAAAGAGAGGGAGAGATACATCAGTGTGTGGTTGCCTCTCATGCGCCCCCTACTGGGGACCTGGCCCACCACCCAGGCACGTGCCCTGGCTGGGAATCAAACCGGTGACCCTTTGGTTTGCAGGCTGGTGCTCACTCCACTGAGCCACACCAGCCAGGCCTCAAGGCCTCTTTGAACAGGACAGTGGCCTTGATGTGAAGTCCCAAGTCGTGTATGAAACCCACCTGCAAAGCAGAATTCTGCTTTGTGTGACATGTGACGATCGGCTGAGGAGGGAGGCAGCAGTTCCTGCTGGGAACTCCATCTCCCACTTTCCAAACTCAGACGGAGTCCACTCCCCACTTCACACGCCCGCACGGCGCGGAGTTTCTCCCTCCCCTGCCTGGAACCTCGGATTTTCCTCCTGCCCTTCACCTGGAAATGCTCCTGAATGTCAGGGTGCTTGGGGACAGAGACGACTTCGACTTGCAAGCTTCCCATGGGGCCCCATGACATTTTCCCTGCCCAGCGGTCAGCACCGTATTCGGAAGCCTAGGGAGACTCTGGCCACACACCAAATCCTGCCTCCGGAGCAGGCGGGGGTGGGGTGGGAGAGAGGACCAATGCAGGGACACCCTGCGTGCTGCGGGTCTCTGAGAGCTCCGCCAGTGCGGGCAGGTGCCGACGGCTGAATTCCCACTCACTCAGAAAGCGGCTCTCCCTGCAGACAGCCCCCACGCCAGAGGCAGGGACCGGGAACCCGATCCGAGTCTGGCACAGAGGAGAGCAGCTGTCGGCATCTCTGAAGCAGGGGCCGGCGGAGTGACGTGGGGCGGCCTGCATGGGAGATGGAGAGGGCAGGTCAGGGCAGGTCAGGGCAGGTGGGGGAAGGTCAGGGCACGGGTCAGCCGGCTGCGGGCCGCAGCGCCCCGACATTCGGTGCTTGAAGGCAGGCAGGGCCAGGAGGGCACCTGGAGATGACCCCCATTCCCCAAAAGGGGGAAGCAGACCCAGACGGAGGTCACGTGCCTCCAAGTTTCCAGACGCGGCACAAACACATGTGACATCAGGGTCATGAGAAAGAGGCCGGGAATACACGGACCGTCCATGTCACTCGCCTGCTGTCTGAGGTTCGGTCACTGATCACTGTTACTTTGGCATCACCGTGGGAGACAAACAGAGGAACCTGCCTGTCACCGCAGAGGGGAGAAGTGGCTCACGCTTCTCCCAGTGAATCCTGTGGGCAGACCTCCCCGAAAAGGCAAAACCTTAGCAGGGACCCACGATGTCCTGGGGTTCTGACTCTAGGGTCAAAGCCACTTCGGGAAGGTGACTGGACCCCCCACAGTGGGGTGCGCCCAGGTGAAGCAGGTCGAAGGTGGTTCTTCCCCTAACCATCCTTTTTTAAATCCTCACCAGAGGATATGTTTACTGATTTTGAGAGAGAGAGAGAGACATGGATGTGAGAGAGAAACATCGATGGCTTGCCTCCCACACGAGTCCTGATTGGGGACCGACCCTGCAACCTTTTGTGACACAGGATGATCCTCCCACTGACTGAGCCACTTGGCCAGGGCGTCCCTAACCAGCTTTTCCTGGTACTTCTGCCCAGGCATTCCCAACGTCACCGCACCCCGCCGGGACTCCCAGGGTCTGCCAATACCGGCTGACAGTCCTGTCCCCACCACAGTGTCATGGCCACAAGGCCAGGGCCTTTCCACAGAATGACCGGCCGACCTGGTGTGAGGGAGGGGGCGTGTGCGGTGGGGAAGGGGGTGCTGGATGGGTGCGGGGGTGTCGGTGCTCTGTACCATCGCCCCGAGATACACAGGCCAGGGGCGTAAGGGCACACACATCCGGTCCTCAGCCCCAAGGCCAGGCCACAGTTTGGTCTTTCTAGGGGATTTTTTCATTAAAAATCATTTTTATAATTTCTAAATTGATGGAATACTCATCTTCTTGAAACTCCAAATCATACCCTACCTTCTCTCTGAAACCTCTCCAGAGCCTTCTGGAGAGAAAACAGTTTCCTCTCTGAAAACGTTTACAGCTGTGACCCTTGACCCTTATCTATCAGGTACCCTTTTAGTGACTCACGTCCCGCCCTGCGTCCTCACTGCTCATCGGGGACAGACCCCACTCCTGGAGGACGGGCACTGTGTTTCTGTCACTTCAGGGTACCCAGTGCCTTACAACCCGTCCGCCAGACAGCCCCTCCCAGCCCTTCCCGCCCTGCCCGGGGACCCTGCGCCCCATTATCCAGGAGCCCCGGTTCACAGCGGGGTCCTGCCTTCCGGTGGAACTCAGGCCCTCTCTAGAGTACAGAGACATTCTCGTAGAAAAGGCATGGCCACGCCTTCTCCATAATCCCTCCCTTAAAAGCCTTCACTGCCCCCCAACTCTGACAGCCATAGGGGGCGGAGTTTCCGTGAATCCGGCTGAACTCCGCCCGCCTGGTCTGTTCCGACAAGAAGCCAGAAGCACTTGCTCCTCCATGCGGGGAGGGGGCAGCGGGGCAGTGAGCAGGCAGGTCCGAGCCCAGACGAGTCTGCTCAGAGACGCAGGCCACCACACCCACAAGGATGTGGCTGTGAGACCGAGGCTCACGGAGTTCAGGGGTGACCCCGAGGCTCCCAGGGATGAAATCAAAGCTTCGGGGGCCTTTGAAATCCCCTGTTTCTCACGGTCACACGTCAGCTTTATAGGGAGGAGACACTGGCCACAAAGGCGGTGGCTCACACCAGCTACACTAACCGTCCCCTCCGCAGCCGGGCTGGCAGGTTTCAAGGAGAAGGGAACACTCTTCCCTTCAAAAATGTGCGCCCTTCCAGTCGCAGGGGAGGGAGCGGGAGGCAGCGTGAGCTGCAGCTGCTGAACCTGAAGGCAGAGAAGACGAAGGTGTTCGTGGTGGGGGGGGGGGGGGTGTCGTTCTGCATTGAGCCTGTTCGGAGAAGAGATGGGAACCCGGCCTCCTGAGCGGTCAGCCCAGCGCTGAACTCCCGTCTTTTTTTGCGGGTAAACGAAGGAGCAAGAAAGCGCTTTGCAGAAGGCCCTTTGCCCTCAAACCTGTGAACGCATTACGCACTTTGACTCTCCTGCCCTCCATTCTTCGCGAGCCTCCCTGCTCACGTGTCAGGCTGGGGACGGACAGCTCCCCGGGCCGTGGCGCTCAGCCCAGGCAGCTCCAGCCGGGAGTTCGGACACCTGCCCCTCCGTCCCGACGAGCTGTGTGCTGCTTCTGTGTCTCCCCGCACCACACCTTGGCAACTCGGAGGAACCCAGGCCTTCAAACATGCCTTTCTTCACTGCCCCGCCCCTAGTAAACTGCCTAAAAAGCTGCTGGCTTGCCCCTCAAACGGAGCTGAGTTAACACACTCAGAGCAAAGCCACACGCAGAGGCCAAGAGCAGCTCTGCTCACCACTCACATGCAGAGGGAGCAGAGTGGGGGCAGCCCACCCTGGGATGCTACTGGCTACGACTCACAACGTGAGCACACGGAGTGCGGCTAGAACAGCCCTGAACTTGAACGACTGGTAACACTGCGTTCCCGGTGCAATCTGACTCTTCCCTCGAGGTGGCTTCCGCTTTCCGTGGGCGCTTCGTGTGTGTGTTTTGGTTTTTCCTGTCCCGCAAATACGGGGAGGGGGGCATGCACTCTGTGCGCCGTGATGGGGGACCCCTATCATCACACGTTTGTCCCAACCCCTTGAATGGACGGCCCCAGGAGTGAGCCTCTGGGGGTTCATGATGTGTCAACAATGGGGCATCAGTCGTAACCGATGTGCCACTCCGGCGGGGGTGTTGGTAGTGGGCGAGGCTGTGTGCAGGAGGAGGCAGAGGGTATATGCGGTCTGTCCAAAAGAAGTCCAGCATCCTTAACATAACGAGAACGGTGTGCATGACACCGATGTAACCCGGCAGCCAAGGAGCGTGCACTGGAATGCACACGCGTGAACAATGACGACTTCACTGTACTAGTCAGTGGGGGTGGGAGACACCATTGAGTGTGTGCACTGTGTGGCCATTAAATTCAAAATGACTGAGTGAGCAGAGCAACGAATCTGCATTACATTTTTCATGAAGCTTGAACATTCGTCCGTGGAAACTATTTGGATGATTCTGAAGGCCACACCTATGGGTGGCACCTCATCGCGTGACAAGGTGCCCGCTCATGCATCACGTCTCATGCAGAATTTTTTGGCAAAACATCAAATCACCCAGGTGACTCAGCCCCCCTACAGCCCAGATTTGGTGCCCAGAAACTTCTGGCTTTCCCCAAAACTAAAGTCACCTCTGAAAGGGAAGAGATTTCAGATGGTCGAGGAGATTCGCGGACCCAGCCCCCGGTCAGCGCTTCCTAAACTGGTCTGGCCCGTGGAGCCCACCACAGGACTGAGCGCCCCCGGAACACGCCGGAGCACAGCGAGGAGCCCTGGTCTCTAGCATTGCTAGGGTCCTCATAGCACCAGCTCCTGTGGCGGCCTCGTTTAAGTCATGCTTTCTTTAAAACCATGCACCATGCAATAATGAATTCTACCATGCATGCGGCTTTGGAATTATTTCCTCGATCTCTCCATTCACAAGTAAAAAAAAAAAAGTGCGTACTTTTGGTGTTGTATTGTATTGGAACTTGCAAACCTCATTATTTCGTAGAGAGGAAATATCCTTCCTAAGGTGTGCTTCACCAGGAGGTCGGTCCATCTGCAGACCTCAAGGTCGCAGAGAGGAGTGTGACAGATGGGCCGCCCGCCATCAGGAGCAGCCTTCTCTGCCAACAACTGTTCCGTGTCCAGGAAGCGGTTCACCACCCCTGTTTGCGACAGAAACCGGGGCAGTAGGTTTCTCAGGCATCCCCAGGAAATGCACTGGTGCCCGAGGGAGAACCCGTGGAAAGTGAGACCTGCTCACCTGCAGAAGGAGGAGGGATTCCCTTCGGATCATCTTCCCGAGATCACAGCTGCACGGCCTCATCTGCCCAGCGACCTACTCTGCCGTCACGGCCGCCCTCCCAGGTGGCGGCTCAGGTTGGGGGCACTTTGGCCTTATTTATAATTTTGCTCACGCGGTCGTGTCTCGTCCCCCCCCGCCGTTGGATCGCGGCCCACTCCAAGCCTGGGTCTACATCACACGTGTCTTCGTGTTGACACAACTGGGAGACGGGAACGTGGTAGACACCCGTCGGAGCTGCCTCCGCATCTCGCCTCCACGAGCCTGCGTCGCTGCCGCCGTCTCCCCGGCTGACAAGCCCACGTCTCGTCTCCACCCACACGAGCCCCAGCTGGTTCCAACAACCCGCCCTCTCCTGGGCCTTCTCCACCCTCCGGTCCAACCTCCGAACCGCGACCGCACTGCCACCGCGACAGCTGGCGCATCTCATTTCCCCGCCAGCGTCCGGAGAGTCTGCTCGGTGCCCGGCCGAAGCGCACGCCCTCCGTAGGCACACTCGTCAGTCCTCGGGAGTCGGGACCGCAGACGGACGCGTGTTGGAGATTCGAACTCACCTCCACGGGCTGGTGTCGGGGATGACAAACTGTGAAGGCCGGGAATCACTTCGACATCATCTAGTCCAGAGTTTGCCAACAGACGCACCTCTGAGGAACAGACAGGCAAATGAGTACCACTCAGGTGAAGCCACAGAGAGACGGCCGGGCAGCTGACTCAGCGGAAGGCATGACAATTCTTGCTTGAAAAAAAGAAAGAAAACCCTGCTCAGAATAAATAAAACACACGTGCAGATGGAATTCAGACCCCAGGCCTTGATGTTATCATGTCTGATCCTAGGCTCTCAGGTGACAGACGGTCACGCCAAAGCACAGAGCCACCAAACATGTCAACGCGATGGGCTGTTTAACGGTGTCGCCTCCAAGGAAGCATGTTCCCCGAACATTCCTCTGAGCACGCGGCCCGGGAGCAGTGACCAGGTCTCACATGAGCCTCCTGGACACGGGGCTGTCACGGGCTGCACTGTGTCCGGGACACGCCTGCACACACCCCTGGAACATGGAATCCCCACATGATCCACCCATGATCAGCAGCTTCGCCACTCAGCTCTTAGGTGTTCTAGGAATTCCAACTCCGCAGTTTAAAAATAAAAGGGTATTTTCTACTATTGCCTTTTTGTCTTCGTATGCTGAGAGCAAAACCGACAGGTGGGGGTGGCAAGAGCAGAGACTCTGGAGTCTCGGCTGCGGACCAGCGTGGGTGGGAAAGGACCTACGAGCAGGTCTGCCCCTTGCGCAGGCTTCCCTGGCGGCGGTGGGCCTGAGGGCGGGGCTGCGGTCTCAGCGGCCTTCCCGGTGCCCCCGAGCTGCCTGCGGAGGAGCCGGCTGGGATGAGAGCCGCCACCGCCGCGAGCTGGGCTGGTCACCGGTCCACTCGGGGATTGAAGGCCGGGCTCTGGGCTCAGAAATATCCCCTGACAACAAATCCCTGGGATGCGCAGTCACCTCCAGAAGCTTCCGGGCAAGGTGGACAATTTACAAAAGAAATTCTTATTTTGCAGACTATTGCAACGCACAGATCCAGCCTCATAGCAATGAGCACCGGAAACCTCCGTGATCCTGTTAACCAGTGTCGCCCAAATGAATTTGATAAAAGAAAAAAAAGAAAGCGAAAGAGCAGAAAGTTTGGAAACAGAGGCCCTGCGTCGAACCTGTTCATGAAATGGCTGAGGGTCCGTGAACAAGTCACGTCACCTGGCGGCTTCTGCATCTCCGAGTGGGAACTGACGTCTCCGTCGCGCTGCCGTCACCGCAGAGCAAGTACCAGCACCGTGCGGACGTGAACACCTGCCAAGTATTGGCTGCCAATGTTGTTCTGCTTCCCAGCTCTTGGAGCAAGAGGGCAAACTGAGGGTTAGCCATCACAGTCTGTGACTGTAGTCCGTGCCGTGGTGAGATTACGGGCTGCCCCCTGCCCTCATCGGCCTGCGCGCTTCCCGAGGGCTGGACTGCAGAGTATTTGCACGAAAGCAGAGAAGGAGCCGGACGGGAGGAGGTCAGTGGACTGAAGATATAATGTCTCCAGGCCGCTTTCAGATAAGTTCTACAAACACATGATTGTTGCAAATATTCGACTAAAAAAAGCAGGCACTATCTAAAGGCATGGCCAGGTAAAAAAGTGACAAATGGCGTACCGTTTCGATTTCTCCCCGGTGTGCAACTTTTAGCTGAATAAACATAGAAGAAATCAATCTACATGGAGCAAACGTGGAGGGAAAAGAAAACAAAACACCCAAGAGCTATGTCAGCAATAATAACAGGCTTCTACTGTCCTCGGACAGTCAGCTCATTGTGAATGGATGCCCAGACCCAGGAGAGAAGTGCATGATGGGAAAGCCAAGAAGCCCGTCCAGTCAACATTCAGTGAAGGAAGGGCATTCTCCCTGCGAAAACAGTTCGTGAAAAGATTCTGCGAGAGCAACCCTGATGAGGACACACTCTTTGCTTTTGTCCTCTGTCCGTGGTTTTCAAATACAAATTATCCTTCGAAAATCTCAGGGAGCAGTATTTCTGTTGCGTGTGATGTTGCGGACAAATCATGTCCAGAAGTTGTCAGCACACACCTCCGGAGTCAACGCTGACAGAGAGCTATTTGGGGGGAAATCAGGGGTCGCATCAGAATGAATTGCCTCGTTCTTTAACCTTCGCAAGCTTAGCTTCTTAGTACATGGAGTTCAACAAAGAATTAGAGATTATTCAAATCTCAAAGATCCTCTAGTCTAGAGGTAAAATACTAGTTAGTGACCCATGGGCCAGATCTAGTCCGGGGACAGATTTGTCTGACTTGCTTACTTAAAAAAAAAAAAAAAATTGAATTAATTACTAACATTTTTTAAAAATGGAAAAATATAAGAGCCGAAAAATCTGGCTTTCTCTTGAAAAGGTGAGCGATGAGGCAGCACTAGGTCCTTGCACCTGGACAGGAGCAACCTGTGGGTTGGGAAGGGGCCCCCGCTCCCGACAGCCAGCTTCCCGGACCGCACAGTCCCGGCCAGCCCCTGTTACCTGCCCCCGCTTCCTTCCTGGCTGTATCGGCCGGCTCTGCGGTCTAACCCTTCACTTTACAAGCGAAACCTGGGGAGTCTAGTGGTTTGATCAAGATCATAGAAATAGGCCCAGTGTTGGGACAGGCTGTGCATGAGACGCCTCTGGCGTTTGAGCTGATCGGCGGTGTCAGCATCAGCTTCCCGGCTCTGAGATCAAAGGACAACCGACAAACACCTAGGACATCAGGTGACTGTCCCCTGACCCCGCCGACATCATCTCCGTGCGCACGGATATTCACCTGGTGCTTTCTGAACGTTAACGTTGAGCCAGACGTCACGCCACGTCCTGGGGACACGGTTCTGCATCCTGGTGGGGACGACAGACAGGCAGGTCTCAGCTGCGGCCACCCTGCAGGCCTTTAAAGCAGGATGCGGTGTGGCTGCCCTCTGAGCTCACAGCCGACGTGACCGCCCCAGTGTCCAGTACAACACAGAAGACCGAAGGGGTGTGCCCTTCATTGGCATAACCGCCCTGAGAAGGAGGCAGAGATCATCCCCACCAGCCCACGATAAATCACGAGCCTTGGATCACCCGACCGGGCCCAGCTTCCAAGGGGCGGAGGGGCTGCTGGTCCAGCCCTCCGTCCCGGATCAAAACAAGCTTCCTCCTGGAAAGAGGCACAGCGGCACTGCCCTTCCGCTAAGTAGCTAGTTCCTTCTCCTCCCTCGCCTGGCTTCCAGTCCGAGACCAGTCGTGTAAGTCACTTAACCTACTGATTCTCCGTTTCTCCATTTGAAGAAATTTCCGGCTGGACAAAATGAAGCCAGGTGCTCTTCGTACGAGGCAAAGCCTGTCGTCTCCAGGCTGCGAGGAAAGGACGGCCTCGGTGTGTTGAAGTTGTGCTCAGGCCTCTTCACCTCTCGTTGGATAATAGCCCTCGGTAACAGCCTCTCTACAGCCATCGCGTGCTGGCAAGTTAAATAAACTATTGCTAGTGTGGCTTCAGAAGTGGACGGTGATGAATTCTGGCAGGCGTTCACTGCGGCGGATTCATCTGTGAGGGGACGATGGGGGCTCCAGCGTGGTGGTCCCCACTCCACGGCGGCGTCACTGGGATGAGCCTATCAGCAGCCCCTCGCGCTGCCTATCTCGATGATACTACGACTTCTAACTACCTCGATGATACTTTGACTTAACAACGAATGGGAAACCCTGAGCAAGTTCTTTTACATTAGCTCAGCCTGTGCAGAACTCTGCTCTTGTCATCCTGGATGGGTCCCTTTCTTGTCTTCGGTGGGTGCCTGTGACATGTGGCCAGGTCACTGCAATGGTGTCCTTAGTCAATTCCCCCCTACAACCTCGTGCAACCAGGGTCCTGCGTTACCTTGAAGGCACTTACTATTCTACATGGAAATTAGAGCGCTTCATACAGGCCCCGGAAATCTGAGAATCATGACACTGTGTTATGCACCGTGAAATGCCGGCAGGTGCGCAGCCAGCTGAAGGTTCGCCGGGGCATCGTTGCAGGGGGCTGCACCTCCTAGGCAGGAACCTGGGGCAGGCGCCCGAGTACACGGCCCACACACAGGGCGCTTCATGGGGGGGCCCATGTCCTCCTCGGAGCAAAGGAGCGGGTGACATATGACGCTTCTCCAGAGGAAGGCCAAGTAGGGGACGTCTCAGCAGGCGCGTGTGAAAGGTAAGACTCTGGCTCTCCCCGACGGAACAGCCACTCCACAAGCCCGAGTTTCGCTGCTGCTGCCTCACTCGCAGGTCCCCTCCCAGACATGTGCTCTTGGCCACCCTTGTTTTTCCCACCCCCATCCCGTTGGCCATCCCCACAGGCCCGAGTCTGAGTTCCGTCTCCCTGGCAAATACCCAGCTTCTCTGCCATACGGGACGGAGTCTGTGCCCCTTGTTGAAAATCGGTGTTGCCACGTCTGTGGGAGTCCGCACTTTGCAACTGGGCGGCAGGGACCGCCCTCTGGACCAGTGTGTCCTGCTCTCATGAACGGTCCCCGTCCCGCCACCCCACCCTGGCTATGACTGGATCCAGTGTACGGCCGTGGTACAGCGCATCCGCTCATCACCCATCACCCACCCAGCCAGAAACAAAGACGTGAATAATTAGCCGGCAGAAGCCGCAGACGGAAAAACCTGCAGAGGTTGCTTTGCTGTAGGAAGAGGCGAACCGGGCCAGAGGGCAGCAGGGGGAATAGAGACACAGCTCGGGCGGCAGGAGAAGAAACGCCATCCTTGAAGTGGGAGGGACGAAAGCCTGGGGAAAGAGAGTGGACCGGAAGCTGGCTGAGGGAGGCCCTCCAGGGTCTGGAGTCCCCTCGTCCCCCTGCGCCCCAGCATCCTCATCATCACATGTTGCTCCTGAACGACAGGTGGGGAAGTAGTGGGCACCTGGGCCGTGACCCAGCAGGGTGGGCGAGGACAGAACTCGTTAGCCACGGGCCCGGTGGCCCAGAGGGCTGGAGAGCACAGCACCGTCATTTCACGAGTCATGTGCTCCTCACCTGTGACCCCCCTCCCCCAACGACCAGGGCCCCAGGACGGTCCCCGTTTATTCCCATTATATCCGAGTAATTATTAGCAGGGCCCCCCCTCTGCTCTCTCTCCTGTTAACTAAGTCTGAAAAGAAAACATCACCCCACAGGGCCCATTTTTATCTGTAAAATGTCCCCTTTCCTCAATGTACCGCTTTTTCAGGAAACCTCACCTAATTTCATCAGTTGTCATCTCTACCTCTTCTCTGACTTCGCAGCTGTTTGAAGGGAATATGATAATTTTCTGCGTTTAGGTCTGAATAAACACGTTCCCAAGGAAGACCCTCTCAAGGGCTCAGGAGGCGCGGGAGAAGAGGTTCGTCATCGCTGATCGTCACGGAAACGCAAATCAAAACACAGTGACGAATGGCCTCACACCCACGAGCCACAAAGACAGGGACGGGAGCTAACGGGGGGACGTGGAGAAAGGGGAACCCGGGCGCGCTGCTGGTGGGGAGGTGCACTGGCGCGGCCTCTGGGGAAACAGTAGGGGATTTCCTTAAAAAACTGAAAATGGAACTGCCTTTTGACCCAGCGGTTCCATTTCTGGGTTTTTATCCGAAGAAATCCCAAACCGTCATTTAAAAAGGTGCCTGCGCCCCTACGGTCACTGCAGCGTCGTTCACAACAGCCGAGACGTGGGGGCCGCCCCAGCGCCCAGCGGCAGACGCGCGGACCAAGAGGACGCGGTGCGTGTGCACAGCGGAGCGTCGCTCGGCCGCAGCGAAGGCGAAACGCCCCGGTTCCGGACGATGTGAGCGGATCTTGAGGGAGTCAGGCTGCGTGGAGTCAGTCGGACGGAAAAGGGCAAAAACATTTGATTTCTCTCCTGTGTGGAACAGAAAAAAAAAAAAAGAGGCAAACGAGCGGAGAAAACTAAACAAAAGCAAACTCACAGATACGACGGGTTGGAGGAGCCGGAGGAGAAGGGGGCGGGGGGAGGACAGGGCGGGTCCAGGGGCCGCGCTGTGTGAGGACAGGCGGAAGCCAGGGTTCGGTGCCAGCACGCCGTGGTGCGTACTGACATTAAATCATAACACTGCGCTCTTGAACTTGTCACAGCATCATTAACCAGCGCCACGCCGGTTTTTACAAGCCTGCCTTTGTGAAAGCAATTCAAGCACATGTCCCTCTCCCCCTGGTGATGCAGAGAGCTCGCGTGAATTGGGTTTAAAATTACGTGTAATTTCAGGTACTATAATCCTTGAGTGAGAAAACACGGGGACAGATTTTCTATGAAATCAGTATTCAGATTAAATTAGATTAGACGGGCCAAACCTAGCAGGCTGGCACACAGCACGTCGCATGACCGGCGACTGCTTTAATGGTATTATCGATTGTTATCCTAAGCGAGTGTTTTATGTTGCCTCCCGATGGAGTCATTGGTTTTCCTCTGCGTCCCCCCCACACCTCGCCCGCACATCTGTCACCGCATCCACCACACGCTATTTAAAGGCGTCACGGCCCCTTTACAAGACACACGGGACAGACGATGTCTTGTAACGATTCCAGCACGATGCCCAGCGTGGACTCCAGGGGGGCGAGGCACCCTGGCCCACAGCACTGTCCCGCAGCCAGCCACCGCTGCACACGCGCGGACAAGTGCCTCGCGCCCAGGTGCTCGGTTCCCTCGTCCTCGCTCACGACCACAGCCTGGCAGACCTGGTTCCCTGGGCTGCTCGCCGCGGCTCTGCAGGAGCCAGCCCGGCTAGCCGCACCTGCCAGGACAGCGCAGGCGGAGCCGCGGAGATGGAGCTCTGAGCCTCTAGGCCAGCAGCTGCGTGAGGTCGAGGTGAAGGGGCGGCGGGGCACTGAGAATCTCCGGGGTCACCCCAGGAAAACAACCCGCAGCGCACAGCAACAAGGTGGCCCAGTTTCTGCCAGCTTCTGGCTCCCCGGGGACCTGGTCGAGTCCTTACTGTCATGTCCCACTTTGGTGCTCGAACCTGAGGGGTCTCCGTTCCCAGCAACGAAAGCATCTGTCCGGAGAGGTCACCGCACTAGTGACCTCCACGGGGCTCCCCAGCTCGGACACGCTCTTGGGACTCGGTGTGTCCGCCCCGTGTGCCTTTGGCGCCCAAGCCCAGCCACGAGACGGTGACACCCTCGTACGTGAGTTAGTCATTTCCCCATTAAAAGCCACTTTCCCTGTGATAAAATCAGCCTTGAATTGGCCAAACCATTAAGTGCAAGGCTGAAACATCCATCGGCCTGTGTCAGAACTAAAGTGCATTATAAATGAATTATACCCTTAAAATGTGCGGTTGATGGCACCACTGAAATAGAAGTTTCCTTCAAATCAGGAAAATTCCGTTGTGCGTTACCCTGAGTGGGAGCTGGGGAACATTGCTTCCTGCGTGCCGATGAAGATTTGGAAATACTTGGAAATATTCGGCCAGGCGGGCCGAATGCAGCTGCGTGCCCACCCCGCCCCATCGCAGCCCCTTGTTCTGGAGGGAGCGTGGATTTAAAACAACCAAGGCAAAGCGTGGGATCCCGTGGTCGACAGTCACCGGCAGAAACAGCGGCTGTAATCACTCATGGGAAAGCCGCTGCTTCCAGCTCAGCAGACCGCGGCCTCCGGTTCCCTGCCGTTTCTGGTCTTGGAAGTCGCATCCTGGCTCCCGAGAGGGGAGGCCAAAACACCAGTGACCAAAATCCAGCCACACCGTTCTGCTTCACGTCCACTTCGTGAAACGGGTTTGTAAGTGGCCGGCAGAGGCGAACAGCCACATTCCCCGCTTTTGCTGGGCCTTCCAATCACCCCACAAATAAGGTTTAAAGCCTCCAGCCGCTCCCTCCCCAGACCACCCGCTCGGATCGCACAGCAGACTGGAAGAAGAGATGCAGACGCTCCGGTTAATCACGCAGAGCCATGAAACTAGCCTCGCCATCCTGCTGAGTCATGAGGATTTAGAATTGCCACCGATCTTTCCTGGGTACCATGCAAAAACACTCAGAGCGCAGCACCCTGCTCTTAAATCTCGGTATCAATTGCCTATGGAGTAAAAGCTCATTTATTCTCTAGGACGGTAGTTCCGGCCTGAGCAGTTTTGTCCCCCAGGGGCCTCTGGCCATGTCTGGGGACATTTGATTGTCATAATTGGAGGGAAGAGGGTACTGTCGGCATCTGCAGGGTGGAGGGTGGGGATGCTGTTTGCTACCCTGCGTCCAAAATTTGGTTTGTGTGTCAGGACTGATATCGCTCTCTCTCTCTCTCTCTCTCTCACACACACACACACACACACACACCAGGATGGTAGGAGAAGGGTTGCCGCTCACAGAGTAAGGCTTTCTGGACAGCACAGGACAGGCACCCCAGCCAGCCTAGGATGGGCTTGGGTTTTTCTTGCTGTTGGGGGTGGAATTAGGGTGAGGCTTCCTACCCACAGGCCCGTGTTTGCCTGATTCGAACTTCCCCACCGGAGTCCACAGAAGGGATGTTGCGGCTGTTTCAGAGGCGGTTCAGGTGCGGGCAGTGGGCAATGGAGAGGAGAGGGGCTTGGACAGCGTCAGTGGTCACCATCAAGGTCGGAGCCAGCTTCCCCGCAACACTCTGAGGCACGCAGGACAGACCCCACTGACCAAGATGGTCCCCAGCCCTGATCTCAGTAACACCCAGAGAAGGCCACGCTCTGGGGCTCAGTTCGGCTGCCTCCGGCTGGAGCGGGGTAGTGGCCACCCCCAGGGGCCCAAGGGCCCAGACACCCGTCCCTCTGGCTGTGCGGGCACCCTGCTGCTCCCAGCACAGGCCCCAGGTCGAGTGCCCTCGGCCGGCCGAGGAGCCACCTGCCCCGAAATGATGCCCCAGCCTCAGCAGCAGCCCCCAAGCGACACCTGGCCATGGGGACACAGCGACCTTGCCCCCCCCACACCCCAGGACCCCTCAGGGCACACAAAGGGCTCAGAGGCTGGAGCTGGAGCCCCTCCACGGGAGTCCTCCCCCCGAAGGCCCACCCTGTCCCTCCTCTCGGGGGTCACTCTGCCACTGCTCTTCCCAAACCCACCGCCCGCAGGTCTCCGGCTCAGAATCTGTTTCCCTGGGAACTTGACCTTCTCTTAACCGGATCTAAAATGAGAAATGGCATTCCCGCCGTGACCAGACAGGCATATTCACATAAGTGCGCTCTCTCCGTAAGGAAGGTGATTTCCACGCGCCAATGCTAAGCAGTATTATGATATACCCTTATCTGTTTATTCCAGCCTCCCTTGTGTTTTAACAGTGCTGCCCATGAGCCAGAGCCTGGGCCCCCCCCCACCTGCCCACCAGCCTTGAGCTTGGGCTGGAGAGCATTCCGACAGACGATGCACAGAGGAACTTCTGGCACCAGCACTTTTTAAAATGCACTCGACATCCTGCTCCTTACTCCGCTGGATGGGCCTGTGTGGATCCAAAGGCCTCGTCGGGCCGGAGTGCACAGCCACACAGAGCGACAAGTCTCAGGCACGGGCCCCTGGCAAAAAACAGGCCTCATCACCTTCAGTCAGCGGAGGCCGGCCAGCCGCAAACCTCTGCCCAGACCTACTCCGCGGAGTCCTGTTGTTCAGAACTAACTGGCAGCAATGCCTAAGGGTTCCATTTCTTAAGGAAGTCAAATGTCCCTTCTAACGCTGTCACTGCCATGCCCCTTCCTGCAAGAGAGCAAAGAAAAACTCTGATAAGCTTCCAACAGAGAGCTTCCCGAGATCCAGTTTTCGGCACGTGGGGAAAGCCATCAGAAAGACGGGCACAGAGCGGCGTGCCTGTTGCCTTACAGGTACCAGCTGCAAAGGGAGACAGAAGCCGTGGCCCGTGGGGCACCAGGCCTCGGGGAGGTGGGCCCACGCGACGCCTGGGACAGAGCTGAGTCGCCAGAGAAGGGCAGGGACGCAGAGAGCGCCAGCGAGGCCTCTGTGATGGTCTCACGCCCTCTGTTTACAGACGGAGAATCTGGGTAGGGGACCCATCTGACAGGCAGTGATGCTGGAAGAAGAACCGAAAACCCCTGTTCTCTGGGCCTGAAAGGTCACGGGCCTTCCACAGGGAGGCTTCCTTTGCATTGGACAGCGCTCGCTCTTCATGGCTTCCCAGGAGGCTTATCCAGGATAAGGTCATGGCGCATGCGGGTTTCCCACTCCTGAGGCTGTGGCCAACAGGAGGGATAGTTTTTTTAAGGATCTGTTCATTTATTTTAAGAGAGAGGGGAAGGGAGGGAGGAAGAGAGGGAGAGAAACGTTAATTTGTGGTTGCCTCTTGTGTGCCCCCCACTGGAGACCTGGCCCTCAACCCAGGCCCGTGCCCTGACCGGGAATCAAACCGGCGACCCTTTGGCTCTGAGGCTGGCACTCAGTCCACCGAGCCCCAGCAGCCAGGGCGACAGTAGGAACATTTTGACACCCTCGGAGCCACGTCTGGCAGAGACAGAAGTCTACTCCTTATTGCTTTTCTTGCAACAGAGCAGAACGTTCCAAATCTATTCTCTCTTCCAGAAATTCAGAAAAACCGCTAGAATTGGCTGTGCTTCCTTGTTTGGAACATTAACTGAGTCCTTGGCAGTGAGAGGAACTCAGCGAGATGCTGGAACCGCATCTTGGGGAAAGGATGCCTGATCTGCTCATTTTGCAGGTGCGTGAGCTGCGGCGGGCTCTTCAAGCCAAAGCCCCAAGGAAGCTTCCACTCTGGTGGTCCCGTTTCGAACTGCCCTTTGCAAAGGCCGGTCTGGTGTTTAAACGGGCTCTGCGGGGGAGTCCCTTTATCTCCTTCGGATTTCCGGGGTTCCTGCTGGTTGGACCCAGACAAGCGAACCGTTTTGGATAAGTAAATTTCAGATCTGCGGCCCATACTGAGGGGCATGTTTGCGATTAGAACACGAGTAAATATTTTATGAGAAGAATGCTTGCCCTAAAATAAACATTTGAAAATGATCCGGTGAACATTTTATTTGGAAAGTGCCTCTCTCCAAGGAGTTCACAAATGCTTCATCAACACTCACTTGATCTTAAATCAAGATTAAAAAAAAAAAAAAAAAAACCTTGAAACTGTGAAAATACATCTTTTCTGCTGTACGCGATGCTTGAGTAGAGCTCCTGTTTGAGGAGGAATAGTCCGATGTCACTCCACGCGCCCCAGGAGCAGCGCAATAGTCTGGGAATCCGGAAGCCTGGCCTTCGGTCCCCTCTGGGCTGCCAACCCGCTGGGGGACCCCAAGCCAGTCCGTGCACCGTTCTGTGCCCCACGACCAGGCCTAAACCTCTGGGAAAAACATCCCAGTCTGCCCGGTGGGCATACCCTGACCCCTGAAGTGTGAGGACTCTCGGGGACACAGGGCCTTTTGATCCTGTCATCGCCTGTGGTCCGCTGTATTCAGGAGCTGTGCTGTTTATTGGACAAAGGTAAACCCCATTGAGAACACAGCCCGATTTCCTGTTTCTCTTTTTCACACGTTCACCGTTTCAATCAGGAATTCTGGCGACAGGAAGCGTCCATAGGATGGGGGGTTAAGGAAAAGCCAGGGGTTCGAACTCGGGGTTCTCCGCCAATGAGCTATGAGCACTGGGGACATGACCGACCTTCTGTGACCCTCCCCTGTAAATGGGGAGCACTGCTAACACGGTAACGTCATCAGCCGCACTAAACGAGATGAGGTGTGTAAGACCCCCGGCACACAGTGAGCACTCAAGAGAGGTTGGTGTCTTGGGACATTTAACACAGATGCATCACACCCCCGTGAGAGCATGGAGAGGAGTCCGTTGTTGCCAGAAGGAGTTTCGGGGGGGAGAAGACGGGTTGGGAAGGAAATCGAGAATAATGACGTTCATTTTCAGAAGAAAGGGGGTACACAGGGGGAACCACCTGGAAGCAAGAGGACCATAAATGAGGAGAGAGGGGTACAGAGTCCCGCGGGCAAGGGCAGGGGGAGCCGGGCTTTGAGAGGGCCCCGCTTGATTCGGAGCAGGAAATTGCGGATCTCAGGTAAAGTCTCGGTTGATCGGTCTGCCAGCCACGTGACATCAACATCCTGTGAAATGACAGGAAGATCTATGTGCTCCTGAGGGTGACTGAGACTTTCTTTAGGTGAAAGCAAAAAAAAAAAAAAAAAAAAAAAAAAAAGGAAGAAAGGCAGGAAGATGGGAAGATGCTGAAATCACCGCATCCCTAAAACCAAAACTGCAGACAGTGATTTGGAACCCTTCACGCCACACCTTTAACATGATCATCATTAGCGTATAATCTTGAAGCGGATGCAGGACTCTCATTTATTTATTGGGCATCTGAAGACCACCAACCACACGCCAAGCTCTGTGGTGGGAACAGAGGATAAAAACAGGTGAGAGTCCCTGTCCTCTGAGATTCTAGAATCGTCTGTCACATACTCCCAGGAGGTAGAAGAAAACCTTCGAAACCGTTTTGTGCCACTGACTGAGGCCTGTGACGAGCCGGGTGCTAGGCTCTTCCCACCCTGCCGGGCGCCCTTGTGTATCTGCCAGAGGACGACCGGGCACCCTGCAACCCGAGGCTACGCTCCCCACGTGGGCACAGATGCTGCCAGGCGATCCGCACCCCTGATACTTCTGCCCGATCCCCCCAGAACCACACAGCATCGGGCATGCCCTTGTTCCACACGTCAGCTGCTCAGCGGTGTCAGCAAGCAAGGAGCCCCCAGGTCACCTCCAGCTCTAGTTGTCCCCTTCCTAGAAACTCCACCATGTGCCGCCCCTTCCCTGCTCTGGACCTGGTCTCCAGGACAGTGTCTAGCACAGGAGAGAAACCCAGAGACCTCTTTGCTGAATATAAAATCTTAGCCACCCACCCCCAACATCCCCCCGTTTATTCATTAGCATCCAACCCGGAATGGGCAAATCAGAACTGGGCGCACACCCTCCGCCAGAGACAGTTCAGTCGCCCAAAACGCAGCGGATCCAGCCTGTGCCCTTGAATAGAGCCCAACGAAACCATCTCTTCCTGTGAAAATGCCACCCTTGAGTGCGGGATGAGCGCAGAGCCCAGGTCTCGCTCAGAGAAGAACGTTTTTCTCGGTAGAACTTGCCAGTCCCTTATTTGCACAGCTTCATCGTTGTCGTTCTTGAATTCTAAACACGAGACCTGACACTCATCCTTGCATATTTCTCTCTTGTAAGATTTGGCCCAGTTTGCCTACCTGGAGGTTTCAAGTCTCCCACGTGGTTTCTAATAGGAGGTCTACCCTCTGCTCACTTCAGGCCCCCCACAGGCCTGACTGGCAACCCCCCCCCCCATGTTATGGGAAGTATCACAATTCCGAGCCAAGCAGAGCCTCCTAGAAGGCCACCGGCGACCGGGCTCAGGGTCGATACTAGGGAACGCCATTCAAGGGTTGAATCCCCGTAAACAGGTACCCTTCGGCAGACACTCCCTCCAAGACACCAGGTAAGACCTGCTCAGAGTTTTCTTCAACCTCAGCTCCCCCAGAGAGCCCAGCTCACGCCTCTGCGGTCCCCACCTACGGCTGAGTCTGCGGGGGGCACTCTGGACCTCGGCTCCACTCCCCTGCTGACTGCCTACCTGTCGGACCCCCAAACCCTCCAGGGCTTTGCCTGGGCAGACTCGTCCCTGGTTCTGGGAACCCAAAGTCTTTAGTGTGTGGTACCCGAAGTCATCGGGGCTGCTGAACGCTGGTGATTAAAGAAGGGAAGAGCCATGCATCCAAGAGGCATGGACAACGAATGGGCCCACCAGAGGGGACTCAGTTAAAAACTTCACAACACCGTCTGGCTGTACCGGTCAGGAAACAGCGTCCCTCCGGCCGGAGAGCTCTCCTTCCGGATGCGGGAACCTCGGGATGTCGGGTGGACTTTCCCTCTGAGACACGCCGTCCGACGTTGGCGTGGAGCCCGGAGTGACCGCGGGTGCGCGCAGGGGTGAGGAGGAGCGTGGATCTCGTCTCTTACACGCATCAAACTCTGCCGGAACTTTGTGAGAACGCAGACCGCAGCTCGTTCAAAGAAGAAAATTCTTACCCTCGTCGTTCCTCCTTCGGAACCACGGGTGGACCTAAACTTTCAGAACGTATCGTTTTCAGTTGGTTCAGGCTTCACCATCTGCGAGTCCAGAACAATCCATTTTTCTCGGGGGAAAGCTGCATGTCTAGGACATATGTTTGCTTTGCGAGACGGTTGGTTTGCGTTATTGGAACCCATCACGACGTCCCAATTCTATGTTTGTCCTTTCAGGAAGATTGTTGCAATTCCCTTTAAGATACACATTTTAATATTTAAACGGGAAATATATATTCCACACGGACTTCAAATTCTCTCCTGGGCATCCGTCACACGAAAGGGAAAGGTCTTACTCATGAGGAGCTTAGGAGCTGTGTGAAGATCAACCAAAATTGGCTCCGTAAACACCCACCACAACAGCCTCTGATGGCTGATTTGCAGAATCTGATTGGTGACGGGTCTGCGATGCCAGGCAGCCTTTTCTCTTTGGAGCTTTAATAGAAAAAAGACGAGTTTCTCCCTATTTTCCAGTCTTGGGTGAAAAGTCCCGAATCAGCACCTATGTCCTGCCTGATGAGACCCGAAGCCACAGGAAGCCTATCACCACTTTTTTCTGTGTTTGACTCCTCATATGTTTCGGTGAAAAACGGTGTACGCAAGGCGCGGCGATGTGTAATTATGAGAGCGATTTATTAAAAATAACATCTCGTGGCAGCCACGTTTCCGCTATAAACTGCTCACTAACCCTCTTGTAAGCTCAGCTTTTTCATGCTCCGGCGGGTGTAGGATCGCTGACTGGGGCGTGGAGCAGGGATGACAAACAGGACATTGTCACATTTTAAGCCTCAGATATTCCTTAGACGCTGCTCCTGGTCGGCCCGTGTACCTTCCTTCACCCTGACTCGTGTCGTTCTCCTGCAGCCCTTCCGGGACCTTCGCTCACAGCCAAGTGACGTCGTCACAGTCCCACAGGTTCTGCGCGTGTCCCCTCTGCTGAGACGGACGTGAAGGACAAGTGAAACAAGGGAGGGGACCGCTCTCCGGTGACAGACGTCCTGCCTACCGATTCCAGATAAAAATTGGAATACATGATTGGTTTACTAATATTGTTTCAAGAGTTTTCAACACACAGGCACTTTCTCCTGTTGAATGTGTTTAAAGACTGTAGCCCCTTGAGGATAAACTAATTTGAATTATTCTCAGAGCCTAATTCATTTTTTGAAAAGACATTTAAGTAAAGCAGGAAGGGAGCCGTTGATTTAGTAACAATTTCCCTCTAGCAATATCAGCATCACCAACCCGTGCAGGTGACCTACTTTCAAAATAGGCTGATGGTGTATTCGAGACCAAGAAGAAGACACGCAGATTTTGTCCTCGCTCGGCGCAAGGGAAGAGGCACAAGACCTTCCCTTTCACCTGGCTGGACAAAAGGAAGGCGCATTCCGGCCAACCTGGTAAGAGACTAGGGTAGCTGCGGAATCCTAGATTTTGACATTTTTAAGGAATTCCGATGCATTAAAAATTCGGGTCAGACGGCGATGACCGACTGAGGACATCGTGGAGATCAGCAGTGCCTCGGAGACCGTGTGACGCCCATCGATGAACGGTGACACGCTGCTGCTTCCCCACGACAAGCGCTCGTGGGCACGTCCTGGGCGTCAGGTCACGTAGGGAGTGAAGTCGTGCGAGACATGGTCTCATCTGTAAAGAAGCTTCCGGTCGGAGAGGAGACACACGTACAAACACACACCTGTAGCGATGCGTTCGGTGCCGCAGCTCAGTTCGGATTTCGGCAGGAGCAGGCTCTGCCAAAGACATGGGCACCTGTCGTTTACTCGGAAGGTCCTGCCAGGATCACAGAGGCGTGGGCAGCGGGCTCAGTCCCTCAGAGCCTGGTGGGGACGCAGGCCGGCCATGCCTCCGCGAATGGGCCCGGCGGGGGGCAGGTCAGCGGGGCTTGTGCCACGCTGCTCCCCGTCGCTGGAAGATGATCTCCGGGACTCCTGGGTCGTCGGCCAGACAGTGCCCTGCGGCAGAGCAGCAGAGGGGTGCCGGCTGCGGGGCGGGGAGCCACGGGCCTGCAGAGCAGGCTGTCCGCCTCGGCCCCAGGGAGACTCCGCAGGAGCCGGGAGCCCGCACACCTCTGCTGCCGGTGACACTGTAGAAGTCTGCCATTGCAGAGGGGGACACGGAAGAGAAAAATCTCAGTCCTACCTGGGGAGTCAGGGAAAGACCCCAGAGGGCGACAGATGCCAAGCTGAGCGGATGTCCCTGTGCAGGTGCAGGGCAGTGGCCGGAGGTGCTGCTCCCAAGTGCAGGTGAGCTGGGTGAAGCAGCAGGCGCCCGAGGCCCGGGGGCGTGGGGTGGCACTTACGCCTGAGCTGTGACCGAATCCGCCACTCGGATAAATGCAGGCAGGGTGGGCCAAAGGAGGCTTGCAGTCCTGAGCAGAGGAAACACGGAGGTTAGCCGCCTATTGTTATTTGTGAATTAGTCCTCACAGGAGGTCGCGGTAAACCTGCTCTTGCCACCCCGCCCCCCCCACGCTCTGGCTCGGGTAGCTGCAGGCTCGGATGGGCCCAGTTTTCAGAGCCAGTGTAGACACGTCCAGCTCCGGCTGCACAACAGGCCAATACTTTGCAACAAGAATGGTGGAAACAGTTGCTCTAGTCCCCCCGCCACCTTGGCTTTGACCAAAAGACTCAGCCATGGCGTCGGGAAGCTGGACGTGGAGAGACTGGAGGTGGGCTGCCTGGCATTCCACGGGTGCTGGGGCTCCGGGAGAGGGGTGAGGGGCAGGGCAGGGGCCGGGTCCATTGAAGATGGGGGGCCGGGCAGGTTTCCAAGGCAGCAGCACAAGGACGGAAGGGGGCCATGCAGACCAGCAGCACGGATTTTGAAACTAAGGCCCAAATAGGGACCGAGAGATGAAGCAGGATCCCGCCGATTGGGAAAGAGGCAGCGAGTCAGATCCCGAGCCGCAAAGCAAGGGGCACATCCAGGCCCTCTCCTTGTCCCCGGCGGTGGGGGAGCTCCGGAAAACCAAAGGAAAGCCAAGACAGGCCAGCCGAAGAGCCCGCTGGTCTTGGACAACTGTCCGTGCAAACACTCCATGCAGGGCTGGCCCCGGGTCCGGGCCCCCCGGCTGCATCTGGCTCTGGCACTTCCGAGGTACGGGACCCGGCCCAGGCCCTGCCCCTCCGTGCACCTCTGCCTCCTCCGCTGTCAAGTGGGAGCGACACTGACAATAATATTCGTATCCCTAAGAATCATGCTAGCGTTTGCTTCGTGGGTCTACATGAGTCCTCACCCCGGTGCCCAAAGGACAGAGTCTGCCACACGGTCTCGACTCCGTAGGTGGAAGCTGTGGCCACTGAAACCCCGGCTGTTACGCTGACTCCACGTCATCCAGCCGATTGTGAGAATGGCGCTAGTCCCGACCCAATTAAGTTGTAACAGCCCAAGTCATTGCCGACGAGCGAACAGCCTGCTTCTCCGATCGCCGCCGCCGCCTAGGGACAGTGCCCAGCCCCGGGCTCTCCGCCGCCGTGCTGGTGGGAGGAGGGCAAGCCCGCCCCACGCGGGACGTCTATCAGCCCAGGGAGGAGGCCTGGCCACGCTTCAGAGCCTGCTGACACCCAGGCTGCACCGAATGGCACCGCCAGCCTGTCCTCCAGCACACACGTCACCTCCATATGTCTCAGGCCTCGTCACCTTTCCCTCCGACTGTGACAATGAGAATACAGAAATCAATACGTTCACTCTCCTTGCTCCACATTCTCAAGTGCGTGGAGATGAAAAATGGTGCGGGAGGAAGAAGCCAAGCCACAGGCAGGAAGGACGCAGGCGGAGGGCAGACCCGGCAGCATCCGCGGTGGAGGGGAAGGGAGCGAGGGCGGGGCCTGCTCCTCGGTGGGCACAGGCGACATCAGCTCGACCCACCCTGCTGCCCCTGCCCTGTGAAGTCCAGGCGTGAGTCCTGAGAAACCTCGGTGGTCTCTTCCGGCTCTGAACACCCGAACCATAAGTTTACGGCAACATGTCCCACGGCCGGTTTTGGCTGCACTCATCTCCCTCGTAAGTGGCCCTCACCATCCCCACCCCATGTCCGGGGGTCCTTCTAACACCCGGTCTCAGTGGCATGCTGTCTCGCATGCGTGTCTGCCTTGCTGGACGGGAAGCCCCTCACGCACAGAGGCTTTGCGTCTGCCTCGCCCTCGCTCTGCCGAGGTTTAACCGGTGTGCCTGGCACTGCACGGCTGCACCAGCCTCCTGCCTGGGGTCGTTAGTCGGAATCTTGGCTGGAAACAGATGGCCCGTCACACCAGGTCCTGGAGGAGAGCTGACGGGAGGGACCTTTACAAGGGCGAGGCAGAGGCAGGGCAGACCCACCATCAGGGCTGGCGAGGCCCCCCCAGCGAGAATCGCCGCCTCTTCTGGCCCCAAGAACATGGTCGAAGCTACAGGCACTGAGTGTGGAAGCCACTGGAAAGGCAGGAATGGGGGCACGCACTCCGTCAAGGCTCCCGGCCTCCTCCCAGGGCCTCTGCCATCTGAACTCGGTGGGCAGCTGAGAGTGTGGCAGGGTCCACACGGCCCACCAAGGTCACCCCAAGGCCCCAGCAGGGGGCAGGTGGAGAGCAGAGCTGTGGGGTGAACACAGCCCACCCAGCGCCCACCTCCCCTTCTCCCTGCCTCCTCCTTTCTAAAGGATGTGGCAGGATCCTAAGCCTCCCCCACAGAAGCGTGGGCATTTCTTCAGTGACTGTCCACATGCCTGTGCATGCGTGTACACAGCGTGGCACAGATGTGGCCCAGGCTCTGGTACCGCCTCTTTCTCTCACCCGCCTGACCACAAGCTCCGGGGGCGGGGGCAGGGGTGAGGCTGGTCCGCCCGGTGCCGTCTCTGGTGTGCGCTGGCTGTCCTGGCAGCAGGCCCTCGGGACTGACAGGTGCGTGTCCATCTGTGACCAAGTTTTCATATGTTGAATATGGAGCCAGTTACCTCTGCCACGGCAGCCCACTCGGCAGCTCTGGAAGGAGCCCCTTGAAATAGAGGGCAGTGAAGCCCCCACGGTGTCACCAGGACCAGGGTGGCCTGTACAAGATTCTCCCCCCAAGAAAGACTGGCTTTGAACTTCACGCCATCAAATTCACTCCTGGAATCCACTCATCCAACAAGCCTGAGTGAATGCATATTCACTGGGTGTGAACAGCGGACAAACCCAAGGTCCATGGAACTCAGCCTCTGTCGCAAGGCGGTTCGAGTACAGAGGGAGAGAGGAGGAACGGAAGTAGCTGGGAGGAAAGCAGGAGAGGGAAACTATCAGAGAAAAGACAGGAGGTGCTAGGAGGGGCCCCGGCCAGGGCCTAGACTCTGGAGGAGGAATTCAGAACAGGTTGCCTTTGGAATAGGTTGCAAGGTGCGGGGACTTTGGTTTGAAGAGATTCGAGGAAGGAGACGTCCCATGCGTATGTGCTTCGTACCAGGGAGAAACAATCAGCTGGTCCCTGGGACACTAGGAGAAAGGGTTTCGTGGGTAGAGATTAGGAAAGCAGTCGCTGGCATGGCGTGGGGAAGGGGCGTGGCCAGGCTGGCTCCGGTGCTGAGCCGCGTCGGGTGGGCAGCGGGGTGCTCTGAGCAGGTCACGGGAGCTGGAGCTCCAAGGAACAATGCCGGCAGGAGTCTGTGCCCTGGGAGCTCTCTGGGCCCCACGCTGTTCTAATTCTGTCCCCAAATTGTGGGCCAGGGCTGGGGGAGGGGCGGCCCACTCCAGGGCCCACGTGGTCGGGTGGCAGGTGAGCGCCAGGGGTAGAAACATCCCAACTTTTTGGTGGTTTCAGTGTTCTTTCTAAACTCTGCAGGCACGGAGAGCCCCCCACTCCCAGCCTGCACGGTGGGGGTTGGGGGCGACCCCTTACACGCATGAACTCCTCTCGTCTCGGAACAGGCCTGTGAGACCCATGCTCTGAACGTCGCCGGAGACACACAGGGAGATGCGTGACTTTGTCAGGTTACGGAAGCTGCCAAATGGCAGAGCGGGATCTCACCCTGCGGGCCATCTGCTTCCTGACGACTTCGCCCACCGGCCCACAGGGGACACCATAACCCTGATGTCGGGGTTAGGCCTGTCGCGCACAGCTCCGCACGACCCCGTGGCAGGCGGGGCCTGCCGGTGGCTGCGCTGTGGTGATCCGGAGCCTAAGAAAGGGCCCGTTTTTCTGCATGCAGCTCGAGGCTGATTCCAAGTCCATCCTATTCTGAGTCCCAGCGCGCGCGCGCGCACACACACACACACGGAACAGGTGTCGACTCAGCACCCAGGTGTGTTTGCCGGAAAGCAAATGACTGCAATGGTGTAACCAGGCCCTTGGAGATAAGAGGGGGGCGCGGGGGGGCGCTCCCCTCGGGCGGGCGAGTGAGTGAACCCCCAGGGCATCCTGACTTAGCCAGCCGTTCCCCAGTCTCTCTTCACGGGCCCAAGCACTGCTGTTGGCCAGGGTGGCTGCCGACGCCGACGCCGGGGCATGCTCCCAGCCTCCGCCGCTGCACCCCTAACCCGCTTCTCTCCCGTCTGCCGCCGCCACCTGCGCTGGGGGGACCGCTGGCGCAGATCTGCGTGAAGCCCTGAGCTCCGACCGCACCCTGCAGACAAACCCCCAGGTGTGAGGGGACCCCTCCCACACACAACGTGATTCAATCCTGACAGTGTGATCGGTCAGAAGCGGGACTACCCCCGTTTCCTACGTGAATAAAAAAAAAAGGGACTCAAAGGGGTCCCGTGAAATAGTCGGGCCGAGCTGCTCCTAAACAGCCAGCCGTGCCAGCATCGGCTGAGAGGCCTGTGTGACTTCAGAGTCCCGCCCCGCCCCGCCCCTGGGCACGGGGCATCCTGCAGTGGGCCAATCAGAGCCCATCAAGGAGCCGAGGACCCTGGCAGGCTGCACAGGGGGCGCCGTCTGGAGCGATTTCCTTCAGAAGCTAGAGTTCTGGGATCGTCTCTTTGGTGGGCCTGATGCATGGGAATATTTTTTTTTTGTACCTCTTGGGACAGACAGGAGCATTTGCAAAATTCTGTGAGCCCCTCCTGGATCCTCCCATGGCTGTGGCAGGCTGACACTCTTACCATTTTTCTCCATAAAAAAAAAAAAATGATCTTAGAAAAATTAAATCACTCGCAGCAAACTCTGAGAACCCCAGACCTCTGGCCCTCCCAGCGCAGCTCTCAGCCCCTTCTTCTCGCGCAGAACCCCACCCTGTACAGGGGAGCGGAAGCTGAGCAGAAGAAAATGAGATTTTGCCCGCCATACATTAAACAAAACTCTTCAAATTAAGCACATTTTTAAGGTAACTGAATGCTAAGCTTTTTACTGAATTAAGAGCAATTTCATTCCACCCACTTGGCCTATTAGCATAGGAGACACCCAGGCAGGGCCCACGTGAGGGGCCCACTCCCGCCCCTTCCTTCTCCCACCAGCAGGTCGTTCCCATCTTTCCAGGCCCAGCAGAAGGTGTGAAAACGCCGGGTCCCCCGCACGGCCTCCCCGGATGGGACGGTGTACTCTAACAACCACCGGGCCCTCGGTGCCGGTCAAACGTCCTTCCTTCCCCAGCGGCTGATCTCATTTCATTCTCAGGAGACACGTGTAGGTCCATCCGGGGCTGGTGATGCGGACCATCCCCCGGGCTTCCTGTCACCCCTGGCTCTGCCAGCCAGGCGCTCAGGTGGCCCGGCACAGGGGCGACAGAGAGAGTGGGGGGACCTCTTCATCCGCAAGACCATTCCCGCAGCACACGGCCCCCTGAACAAGCGGGAAGGCACAGAGAATCCCAAACACGGCCTGGTGGCCACTTGTGGGTTGGGGACATTGACGTGAGCAGGGGTTCTTCCCCGCCAGGGCTGGGGACAGCAGGTGCCGTGAGGAACCATGACGCCTTCCAGGAGGCTGCCGTCTGGGGGCGTGAGCTGAGGGTCAGGTGGCGACGTGATCGAGCTCAGACACCCCCAAACGCCAAGGTCAGGGTTTTTGCGCGCCATGCTCCTGACCTGCCCCCTTGCTTCTCCTGTGTCATGCAGGGTCCGGCAGACGTGACACCTGCATGAGTGTGGCATTCAGGGTAACAACGTGGGTGCAATAATTTAGCTTCCCTGTGAACACTTCACCTAAAATGTCACATGTGTGCTTGCGTGTGATATTGTGTGTTACAGAATGGCACACGTACGATGTTGTAAGCGAAGATTTTGTAACAAAAAGGGGGCGTTATTGGTGCCGGACCCTGCAATTCTCTGTCTGGGACTTGGCATAACGATGCAGTTCATGATTTTTAAAACGTTGCCACATAAACTCCTGCTTGTCTGTCCCATCGGCTCCTCAGTCACCGTGTCTGCTGCCACCTCTATGGTGCCAGTGCCTGGGGCCGCTGGCAGCCTCCGGGAACAAGCCCTCGCCCAGCCGTCGCTCTCCGCACTGCCCGGAACGTGAGAAGGGACGCGCTTCCCGGTGCTGGCCCGGTCACATCACGCTCTGCTCCAAGCAGCCCTGGTGGCTCTGGGGCTCTCAGGACAGGTCCGGTCTCCTCAACCCACGGCCTGTTCGCAACACACCCAGCGCTGCTGACACACTCCTTTTCCGTTAGGGCAGTTGTGAGGAGTATGTTTCCACGAACCCAAAAACACCTTTGCAGCTAAGCAGGAAGCTAAGGAAAGTCCGAGAAAGAAAGGCCGAGAAGAGTCTCACCGACTGTGCATCACTCTTTTCGTTGTCACACATGGGTCACGCATGGGTCACATGGGTCACACATGGGTCACACGGGTCACTGACGTAGAAGTAACCCCGTTTAATAAAGCTGCACAGGAGAAGAAAGAGCCCCATGGACTCACCTGTCCCATCTACTTGCCAGCCTTAGCTTCTTTTTAATCCTCACCTGAGGACACGCTCATTGATTAGAGGGAGGGGAAACGATGGTGGGAGAGAAAAGGAGAGAAACGTTGATCGGTTGCCTCTCACACACCCCAACCGGGAACCGAACCCACAACCCAGGCGTGTGCCCTGACCGGGAATGGAACCTGGGGGATGACACTCGAACCAACCGATCCGCACCAGCCAGGGCTCCAGCCTCATCTTTGACCTCGTTCCCCTGCTTCCTCCTGAGCTCAGCCACACCTGCTCTCGGTTCCTCCACCGTGTGCTCCCTGCCCACAGGCTTTGCACCTGCTGCTCCGCCTGCCTCCCCAGAGAGCCCCTCCCACGTGTCCCTGAGCCCAGGCTTCTTTCCTCTGTGAAGCCTTTCCGAGAGCCACCTTGTCATCTCCTGTTCAAGCCAGGATGCTTAGAACTAGGGTGCTGTCAAAGGTTAAGTTGGGGCCCAGGGCTGGACACCCCCACTGTGTGTGCTCACAGCGGCTCACACGGGTGTGAACGTGGGGGCAGAGGGGCGGAGGCTGCCTCGCTCACTGACACCCAGCCACCTCCCTGTCCCTAGTCCTCCACCGCCCACACGGTGGCCACCGCGTGCTGAAACAATCAGAGACCTGGCTTCCTCTCGCCAGGCTCCCCCACGGGGCAGAGCCAGCGTGGGGAAGAGCGGGCATTCACCACGTGGACCCCAGGGAGAGAGGAACACACGCACGCTTGCTTCCGCTGACATCCCAGTGTTTATTTTCAACTGAGAAATATTTCGATTGTCATAATAACAATCATAACGCATGCGCGTTATGTTTTTTTGTATTGTCATAATAACGCATGCGCGTTATTCTTACATTTTTCAAAGCAGGAAGTAGAGAGTAAAACATTCCCCGTACTGGGAGCCTCTTTCACGGAGCCTCTGTTGATGCCAAAGAGGGTGTTCTTCCAACCAACCGTGTTTCTACCTATGGATGTGGAACAGTTGAGCTGGAGGAAAACTGAGCAGCTGGTAGACAGACAGAACCCTCGGCCTGCTGCCCACTCTCAGCTCTAGAAAGGGCCGCTTACTGCATCCCCGCCCGCGTCCACCCTGCCCTGGACAGAGCTCGGTGGGGACCTGTTCCCATCTGTGGCAGACCCTTCTGCGTGGCATGGGCCCAGCTCCCACTCGCAGATGCACAGGACCCACGCCCACAGATAGGTTCTTTCATGGGTAATCAGATTTGCAATGTACTTAGGCTGTTTTGAGAGTGTGCTCTTTGCTGGAACCCCCTCACCCTGCAAGTACCTTGCAGGCCCAGTGTAACCAGCTGCCTATTCATTTGCTAATGTCCTTCTTCTGTGGTGTAATGAGGGGCATTGGCTCCATTGTTGGAACCGGGATAGTGAGGAAGAACCATCTTGGAATGTAAGAAGATGATTAGAATGAAGGCCTGTCATGGTGGAGGCCACGGCTTTTGCTCCTCTCGAGAGAAAAGCCATGCTGTCGTCCTTTTTCCTCCACCAGACTCGGTCGTCTGTGTGCATGTTTTAATTCATCCATAATGATGCGGACGCTGCTGGCCGGTGTCTGCAACATCCGGACAAACTTTTGTGTTGGGGATTCTGAAGGGGATCGCACCCTACGGACTGTTCTGTAGCTTGCTCTGAGGTGCTTGCTGAGCGCCCCGAGAAAGGGAAGAGCAGCTGGCCTGGCGCTCTCGGCTGGTATGTGACGCTGCTTGTGGAACACAAACAACGTCAGGGGCCAGCAGCCTGGGACAAGGCCTCGGTGGGAGCGCGACGGATCGAGACCGGGGCCGGGCATCCTGCACTCGCGCCCGAACACAGACGAACGTGAACAGTGTCCACGACACCACGGAAATAACGAGACACCCGCTTCCCCGACTAACGCCGCTGACTGGGGCTTCCTTCCGAACGACTGTTCTAGCTTTGTTCTAGAAGGATGTGTTCCTCCCAGAAAGAATTATTAAGACATTCATTCATGAACCTGCTCCGCTGCCCAGCAGCATCCAACCCGCAGCACAGTCCTGCCTCCTGGAACCGTCCCGGAAACCACCGGACTCGAGGCCGCTTCCCTGGGCGTCCGCTCTAACGCCCTCTGACGGACACGCCCCACCGCTGCCCACGGTGTCCCGGCAGCCAGCGCGATCCCAGCTCGCCCAGCTGCAGGGGTGTTCCTGGCGGGCGTTTCCGGGAGGAGGGGGCGGGATTCGATGTCAACGTGCACGTATCTGGCCCTTTCTCCTGAACATCGCTTTGCGGCATTCTGTTGCGTGAGCGCTCCGTATTTAACCGAGCGTCTACGCGTAGATACGTGGGCGCTCCTAACGACGCCCCAATGAATATCTTTCCTTACACAGTTCTGTACAATTGCCCAACTGTTTCCTTAGGCTAACTCCCTAAAAATAGAATTGCTGAGTCCGAGACCACGCTCACTTTCATCTCACCGTACGCTGGCTTGTTGTACTAGAAAGGTAATATGTAACCCAAGTAAAAAAACAACCAAGAAATCCAAAGTTCAGCTGAGCATACAGTTATAGATAAAGGCTGGTCTTGTCTCTACAACCCTCAGTACCATTCCTTCTAGAGAACTGTGTGTGCCCTTTTAAAACACTTTTGCCCTCATAAAAACACAGCTGCACCTGTGCACACACACGCATGCACACGCAGAGCTAGGCTCTCTTGTTTTAAAGGTCAAGCCATGCTTGTATTTAATTTCTATCCACAGGGCAAAACTACCCCAACACTTACACTTCTACCAGCAGTGGGGGGGGGGGGTCTATTTCCCAGCACGTAGATGTAAGACGTAGGGTATTGAGAACACCCAGCCTACGGCCACACTCGCTCAGCTCTGCCTTGCTTGTTTCCAGAAGTCAGCCACGACCGACCGTCTCTTCTGCAAGGCCGTGGTGCACGTTCGGTGAGATGATGCCGAGAGAGATTCCACCGAGAGCCATCTGGCCCTCGAACTGCGTGTGAATAAACAGCAATAGTTGACATTATCACTACCATTTGGTGGATCGGTCACGTTAAATTAGCTGCATGTAGCAGTATCGCTTCCATTCTTTAATGTGAGACAATAAATCTAACGTTTTGAACCTAAGACCTTGCATCTCTGTCCTTAATAACGAGGGACTAAGCAATTTAACTGCTGTCAGTGGGGCAAGGCCAGTCTCCAGGAAAGAAAAATACCTTCCTCACTGTCTTGCTAATTAGCCCTCTGCCTACAACTTCCTGTTGCTCCTTCTTAGAATTCAAGAATATCCAAACACCCCGAACTCTGGCACACCCCCAGGGCCCTGATTGGCACCCCCAGATTCTATCTCCGAGAGTAATAACGCAATTTGGGCGAAGAAGCAGCGGCCGCGGGAGGCTCTGCAGGATGAACGGCTGGGTTTCACGGGCC
>PVKU01011225.1:0-45211 GCA_004027475.1 Anoura caudifer | reverse complement strand
CAGTAAGTGAAATAAAGGAAAATGTACAGGGAACCAATAGTGATGGGAAGGAAACTGGGACTCAAATCAATGGAGTGGACCAGGAGGAAGAAAGAAACATCCAATCAGAAAAGAATGAAGAAACAAGAATTCAAAAAAATGAGGAGAGGCTTAGGAACCTCCAGGACATCTTTAAACATTCCAACATCTGAATTATAGGGGTACCAGAAGGAGAAGAGGAAGAGCAACAAGTGGAAAACTTATTTGAACAAATAATAAAGGAGAACTTCCCCAATCTGGCAAAGAAAATAGACTTCCAGGAAGTCCAGGAAGCTCAGAGAGTCCCAAAGAAGTTGGACCCAAGGAGGAACACACCAAAGCACATCATAATTACATTACCCAAGGTAAAAATTAAGGAGAGAATCCTAGAATCAGCAAGGGATAAGGAGACAGTCACTTACAAAGGAGTTCCCATCAGACTGTCAGCCAATTTCTCAAAAGAGACCTTGTAGGCAAGAAGGGGCTGGAAAGAAGTATTCCAAGTCATGAAAGGTGAGGACCTACATCCAAGATTGCTCTATCCAGCAAAACTTTCATTTAGAATGGAAGCGCAGATAAAGTGCTTCTCAGATAAGGTCAAGTTAAAGGAGTTCATCACCACCAAGCCCTTATTATATGAAATGTTAAAGGGATTTATGTAAGAAAAAGACGATAAAAAACATGTACAGTAAAATGACAGCAAACTCACAATTATTAACAACCACACCGAAAACAAAAGCAAACTAAGCAAACAAGTAGAACAGGAACAGAACCACAGAAATGGAGATCACATAGAGGGTTAGCAACAGGGGAGAGAGAGGGGGAGAGAGGGGGAAAAGGTGCAGAGAATAAGTAGCATAGATGGTAGGTAGAAAATAGACAGGAAGAGGGTTAAGAATAGTGTGAGAAATGTAGAAGCCAAAGAACTTGTATGTATGACACATGGACATGAACTAAAGGGGGTGAATGTGGGTGGGAGGGGGTGTGCAGGGTGGAGGGGAGTGAAGGGGGAAAATGGGACAACTGTAATGGCATAATCAATAAAATATATTTAAAAATAAATAAATAAACATTTAAAATAAACATTTATTGGATGGCTGATGTGTTTATAATGTTGTATTATAGCCAGAAATCATATATCTGGCAAGACCTTAACCATCACACTGTTTAATTTTTATATTTTGCTTCAGAAAGAGCCCACCTTCCAGAGAGGGGCAGAAAACTCCCCAGATATAAAGACACAATTAGTTGGTGATAGAGCTGTTATCAAAATTTGTGTCTGTTATTCCCATATCACTTTGGCCAGTTTCTAGGAAAAAAGTACAACCCTTGCCTTTAAGAAGAATCTGAAAAATTTCTTGGGAAAATAAATGCTTTTTAAATGAATGAATGAAGAATCACAGTCTTAGTATTTTTTTCCATAAACTGTAGAAGAAGTTACTGTTCCATGGAGCTAAGAGAAAAGCAGCGGGGATCTTGGCATACGAGGTCAGGGTTTAAACTAATCAATAAAGAAAGCCTGTTTGGGAGGAGGACAGATGAATAAAGGCAAATCAAGCCATCAGAGACTGGAAGAAAGGGCTGTATCATGTCAGAGTCTCTTGTACCCAAGATAGAAAGTGTCAGGCATAATTAGATGTGCTCCCTTCACACCGTAAAGGAATAATTTTCTTATCAGGAATGTTTATTTGCAATGATGTGGTATAATGAAATTTCACTTTATATTTTAAAATGTAGATTATTTTAGGCAGTAACTGGTCATAAGCCTCATGTGCCTGTGAGGGCACAGTCAGAAAACCAAAAACAAAGCAATTATTTACACACAGAGAATTGAATATAAAGAACTGTTAACTGGGTATGAAGTTTACCAGGTAACTAAAAGGTAGGAACTACTATGCTTATGGCCAAGGGAACAAATGGAAAAAATTGGAATTATTAAATTTTAAAACTAAGACATTCGTGGAGGGAAACCAGCTGGCTGGAGCTGGTGTCTTAAACCTCAGAAGAGAGATCCCATGTCAGGTGAGGGGTTGGTTTCATTGTTTTCATGTAGACATGCAATTAACTCGGCACTATTTGTGTTTTTTCCCACTGCTTTGCCAACATTTTGTTGTTCTCCCAGGAGTCTGGTTTTCCTTTGCATTTGATTAGAAAATGTTTTTAACTTTATTCTTGAGTGACATTTTTACTGGATATAACATTGTAGGCTGGACATTATTTTTTTCTTTTTTTATAGCAGTCAAAGATATTATTCCATTGTCCTCTGGCTTTCATTGTTTCTGTTAAGAAGTCAGATGTCTATGAAATTGTTGCTTATTTTTTTTAAAGTACAGAAGTACTTACTTTATATGTATCTCATTGAATATAGTTAGCACCAGTACCCAAAGGCTTTGTGTGATCATTCCAATATGGGGATTTCTATAGTGGGTTGACTTGTTAGTTGTTTCTGCAGCATTGTATAAGGTTATGAAATTATTTATTGTTTATTGTATACAGATGCTCTTGTCTGAAATTTTGTATAAATAATTTGAACCTAATAGCATGTTTTCTAGCTCCTATGAAGATTTTTTATTTGCTTCTTCCCAGAGCCTGAAGCCAACAGTGCGGGTTCACTTTGATTCAGTATCAGGGAAAGATTTTCTGGGCCATTCAGATGACTTACATCTGTGCTCTTTACCTCAGTGCACCTCCCTACTCAAGAGCAGCCATGCAGGTTCTCAATCCCAGCTGGGACTATATACCAGAGCCTTCATTTTACTGAGTCCTGATGTCAACATTTGTTTTCCAGGCCCACAGTGCTCTCAAATGGCTGGCTCTAATGGTTAGCCACTCTTCCTGGAACTGGCATAGTCCACAGAAGACATGACCCCAAATTCCAAGGTCCCCTATGTAGATTCATATTTCTCTCAGCTGTTGGCTAATTATCTCTACCTGCCATGTTATCTCCCAGTGCCTTCAAGCAAATATGTCTGTATTTTGTTTATCTTCTCCAGTTGTCCTTAGTAACACAGTTGGTTTAAAGTAACTAAAAATTTTTCAATTGTTTTTCTAGTTCAATATTTTAAGAAACTGTGCATTTTTCAACTTCTCTGCTGCCACTGGCTCTGGTTATGTGGTGGAAGGCACTGCCAAGCCTGTTACCAATGGTATGCTCTTTTATGTGAAATATCCCACATGTCACTCAGGCCTAGACCTGTGCTGACCACTAGAGCTACCTCAGAGTTTGAGATCATGTTTTTACTGATGTTCCTATTGGAGAGAACATTGTTTTCATAAATATGCCTTCTGTGTCTTAAGGACTCTGCTAGCTATGTTCCTCTTGCCTCTCATCTGAGCTGGCAGGAATCATGAGCAGATCAATATCTACTGAATTTGGTCTAAGGCTTGAGAAACTCTGTGTCCCTCTCAAAAATGGATGCCTACTTATTAGAGTCACTCTCCCTAAGTCAACAAGAATACCATGCTAAAAAGTGACATGACCAGAAGTGGAACCCTGCAGCTTTGGCCCAAGCAGGCCTGTGGGACTTAGGGAAAAGAGGCATATACACACAGGAAAGGGGTGTATATGAGCATCTTAGGGCTGTCGTAACATATTAGTACAAATGGGGTGGCCTGAAACAGCAGAAACCTATTCTTTCTCAGTTCTGGAGGTCAGGAGTCTAATCAAGGTGTCAGCATGGCCACACGCCTTCCAAAGACTCTAAGGGAGGAGACTTCCTGCATCTTTTGGTTTCTGTAAGTTGCTGGGAATCCTTGGCGTTCCTAGTGTTGTAGCAGCATCACTCTAGTCTCTGCCTCTCCCTTCATATAGCTGCCTCCCTCTGCATGTGTCTCTGTCCAAGTTTCCATCTTCTCATAAGGATCCTGGCCATTGCACAAGGGCCCAGTAGGACCTGACCTTGACTTAGTTACATCTGCAAAGACCCTACTTCCAAATAAGGCCACATTCCTTTGTGGCACGTACCATTCAACCCACAACAGTGTGCTTCATCTTCTGCATAAACTGGGATGTTATCCTCTATCTGGACCCAATATCTATAGACCCAATACTGCTCTTTCCCCAGTTTCATATGATGAAGTGATGGCTCTTTTACCAGAGAGGGCATTTGGTGTCCAATCATCTGTTACATGTCTGCTTCACCCCTTGACAGAGCTCAGTTTCTCACCATGACCAGTAAGTGACAGGTGACAGGTGTTCAATAAAGTGTTTTGGGGGAAAAAAAAGAGTATTTATTTAAATTAATTAATTTAGTGCCAGGGAAGCAGTCAGAGAAAAAAATAGCACATTCCTCATAGGGAACAACAATCCAGACAGGTGCAGATTTCTCGTCAGATGCCATGGAGACCAGAAGGACATGGAATAATATGTTTAAAGTGACAAAATAAAGGGCCATAGGGTCAGAGTTGCATGTCCAGCAGAAGCACCCTTCAGAAGGCTGGTGAAGAAGGCCAGTGAAGACGTTCTCTGCGGAAGAAGCCCAGAGAGTCTGTGCCAGGATGCCTGCTCCAGAAGGCTCTAGAAGGCTTGTTAAGGAGTACTTCAAGCAGAAGGAGATGATACCAGAGGGGAACCCAAACTGCAGAAAGGAAGCAAAAGCAGGACAAACAGAAGACATCCAAGTAAGCACGATGGACTATTTCTCCTCTCTGCTCCTACTAATTTTCCTGGCTTTGATGTCTGTTTTGTCTAACATTAATAAGGCCATCTGAAGAGTATTATTTAATTAATGTTTGTTTTGTGAATGAAAGAACATCCAACTTAAGGAAAAGTGTTATGAGTTTATTTGAGCCAAACTGACAATAATTTCTGGGAAGCAAAATCTCAATGGATTGAGAAAATGCCCTGAAGAATGACAGTTTTATGACTTATTTTATACCTTAGAATCAAAGGAGAATCCAGAAGGAGGGCTACATGAAATACACTGATGGTATATTAAGGGGGCAGGAGAAAGCAAAGTGGAGAAATCTCTAGGACTGGATAAAAAGCAAAATGGAGAGACATACTTGTTTCACAACAGTGGGCACAGAACAGCTAATAATGAACATTCACAGCACACAGAGACGGTGTGTGGGAAACAAGACAGCAAGGAGGGGTCTGCGGTCTTGTGCCCTGGTGGGAGGTGTCCCCCGAGGGGCCTAGAAATGGGGGACTATGCTGACATTTCAAAGGTGTGTCATCTCAGATGCAAAAAGGCAATAGATAGGCTCATTTAAGGTAAGATTGATCTTTGTCAAGGAAGCTACCAGCCTAGGACCTGACTCCCAACTGTGACTTGCTTTCAGTTAGAAATTTCTGTTTTCAGCCCATCCTGTGTGGTTACTTTCAGACTCCGAGTTTGTAAGGCCAGCCATGTAACTCTGCCCTGCTCCCCCAACCCCCACGCTGAGCTTGCCAGGTTTAGTATGTGGTCTCTTTCTTGTTCCACAATCTTGTGTATCTTTTTACACTCCTTGATTTATAACCTACCTACACCATTATATTTAAAACCATAGACCATATGTACATGTGTTTTTAAAACACATATGATGGCTAAGGAACAATTGCAATATTGCACAGTGGAATTTTCAGTGTATATGGATGCAATGTAACTACCACATAGAGGGTAAAGTGAGAGGAACCCATGTGGCGAGAAGGTTTCCCATCCCACTTGCAGTTGCAAACTAGTAATTCTAAGTAGATTTAAAAGTAGAGTGAGAAGTTAATATGTATATTGTGGTCCCTACAGTGCCCACTAAAGATAGTATGCAAAGAGATACAGTAAAACCCCAATAGGTAGATCAAAATAAAATACTAAAAATATTTTAATAATCCAAAAGAAGGCAAGAAAAGGGAAGAGGGAAAAAGCAGAGAACACAAACACAGAATATATAATAAAATGGTATATCTAAACTCCAATGTTTCAATAATTAAAATAAATGTGAATGATTTCAGCATACTAATTAAAACAGAAATTGTCAGACTGGATAAAAGCAGTAAGACCTATCTACATGCATCTACAAAAACCCTACTATAAATATAAAAATATAGGTAGGTTAAAAAATAAAATGATAGAAAAAGATAATAAAAAGATAGAAAAATTGGTGTTACCACCCAACACCAATTTTAAAAAACTAAAGTTACAAAGTAGACATTAGAGTAAGGAAAATTACTAGAAATAAAGAAGAATATTACATAACAATAAAACGATCACTTCACCAAGAAGACATACTAATCCTAAATTTGCATTTACCTAACAACAGAGCTTCAAAATGCATAAAGCTCTTATAACTTCCCTTTACCTTAATTACCTCCTTAGGGACCTCATTTCCTAATATAGTTAGTTACTTTGGAAGTTAGGTCTTCAATATATGAATATGGGGGAACACAATTCAGTCCATAACAATTCCTCTCTCAGTAACTGATAGGAAAGTTGACAGAAAATTAACAAGGGTGTGAAGAACTGACCAGCAACAGGGACCAACAGGATGTAACTGACATTTGTAGAATAACACAGTGAACAATGTCAAAATACACATTCTTCTTTAGCACTAATGAAATACGGAACAAGATAGACCACACCTTGGGTCATAAAACACATTAAAAATTTTAAAATAAAAAATAAACTGCAGTGGAATTAAACTAGAAATCAGTAACAAAAATATCTGGAAAATTCCCCAATATGTGGAAATTAAACAGCACACTTTCTGGTAATCCAGGTATTTAGAAGATGTCTCAGAAAAATTGGAAATTATTTGAACCAAATGAAAATATTGAATAACAAAATGCCACATGAAAAGTAAACAATGTTTAGAGGGAAATTTACAGAATTAACCACTTGTATTAGAAGCATTTAATTAGAAAGAATAAAGAAATGCTTATATTTAAAACAAAAAATTAAAAATCAACAATCAAAACTTTCACCTTAAGAAATTAGAAAAAGAAGAGGAAAATTAAACTGAGAGCAAGCAGAAGGAAAGAAATAATAAAGATAAGAGAAATCAATGAAATTAAAAACAGAAAGATAATAAAGAAAAAATCAATGAAACTAAAAGCTTGTTCTTTGCAAAGATCAATAAAATTGATAAACCTTTAACCAGACTAATCAAAGAAAGAGAGATAGGCAGAAAGAAGATACAAATCACCAATATCTGTAATGAAAGAGATGGCATCAGGTCCCCACAGACACTAAAAGGCTCATAAAGGAACATCACACACTCACTACTCTGTGTTCAGATTCTGGGTGCTAAGTTTTTTGTGCAGAATCTTGAATCCCAAACCAGATTCCAAATTCTAGATCTTAATTCCTAGCTCACCCTCCCTGTCACTTTGGTTGTCTAAGGCTGGTTTTCAGATGCACAGGTCAAGCCTGACTCAGGGCAAAGTCAAGCCCCTCCCAAGGAAGAATGGTCTTTCAGTTCTAAATGGCTACATTTTAAAAGGTTCTGTAAGGCCCTACATAGTTCCTTTAGTTGGTCCCTTGGCTGACAGAGCCTAAATTCTTTCCTGTCTCACCATTAGGGAAATGTTGCTGGTGGCCATTCACGGTGTGTATCTGCAGCCCTTCTGTCAACACTCTGAGGTCAGTTTGGCTGAATATAAGTCCCTGGCCTGTATTCTCTTTCCTTGATTATCTTAAATATCCTTGAATATCTTAAATCCACGGCTCTTGCCAAAAAAGATGGCCCTGCTTTTCTTTCCTTTGTAAGTGAGCTGGTCTTATTTAGCTCTCTTTTTCTGCAAGGTCCACTGGTTTTGTTAACAAATGCCTAGTGCTGGTCACTGTGTTGGTTTTCCAGGACTCGGTGCACTCACTCCTTCATGTATATTTTCATGTGGTGTTTCTTCTTCCAGAAAACTTTTCTTGGATTACACTTATGCTGTTGGTTCGTGCTTTGCTCTCTTCCTCAAGGTCAAGTGTGTCCATGGGTGGCTTTGCCTATCTCTGCACTACTTCCTTTTGAGTCCCTTCCTCCCCATCCTGCATTGTTTACTTTGAAACATTACCCTTCATTTCTTTCATTTCTCTTAAGACAATATTCATTGTTGTGTTCCTTGTATTTTTGTTGTCTCTAAATTTTAAAAATATTTTAAATTTGTTCCTGAGTTCAGTCATTTGCCTTTTCGAATACTTTCTTCAGTCACTTTACTCCTAAGTTGTTCTAGTTCTAAATCACTATCGTTGGTCTTTCATAGCTTCGATCATTTTGTTTCTTTTTAGCTCCTTTCAAAATACTAAGTTATGGTTTCCATTGGTTTTCTAGTGTGGCTTTCAGATGTACTACAGATTTAGTGACATGCAGCCATTAATGTGAGTTAGAAATTAGCCCATGAGCCAATTTTAAGTTCACTTCAAGAATTAGGAAATAAACCACTTAAATGAATTCTATTAATATCACCAAAATAATCGATTTATGAATATGTAAACAACCAAACTAAGGACTACTAAAAATTGAAAGATATCTGTTTACATGCATAAACTATTTGTTGATTCTGCTTCTTTGGCTTTCTATTCTAAATAAATAATTAATAAATATTAATTAATTAATTATTCCCATGGCTATTTCTGCTCAACAGTATTAAACAAACTCTTTGACACTCTAAATAACCGATACAACATTTATTTAAACTAAATTAAATACATTTTTTTCTGTGAGACCTGTCATTTTTTTTGGTATCCTGTCATTCCATACAGAAGTGGAGAAAACCAAATCCATCATGAGATTAGTGGGATGTGGATTTAGTGGAGCTCAGCAGAAAAATACTCCTAGGCAAGAAGAAAATGGTAGAAGGGGTAAAAAATAAGGATTTATTTGGCACTTTGGCTTCAAGAGGTGCTGATGCCCGTCAGCGCAGGCCAGCACCAGGGCAGACAGGACTGTGTGCGCTGTTCACCCACCAGCATGGCCGGCCATGGTTGTCAGCACCTGACCACAAGCACCTGCTCTTTCCCCAGAGCCCCAGAGCAGACAGCAACGCCTCAGCTCCATCAGGTGTCTATGCAAACGGCACCTCCATGACCAGGCCTCTCCTGCCTGTGTGGAACTAGGAACCCGCTCAGTGCTGGTGTCCTGGCCCTGCTCCCCTCTTCACGGTTTCCATGGCACTTCTCACCTTCAGGTGTGTTGTACCACTTACTGCTGCCCACATCCCCATCTCTGTCATGGGAAATGAAGGTCCACTCTGTACCCAGCACCTAGAGCAGGACCTGGAATAAGTAGGCGCTCAATAAACACGTGTTGAATGAGTGAATGAAGGCTTCTTCTACAGAACTGAACTAGTCTTGGCCTTGCTCATTTATCTTCCGTTAGCACAGGCAGCCGTGAAACAGAGAAAAGATGACAGGAAGCGAGGCCAGTCGGGCTCCATGAACAAGGCTGGGTAAAGACCCTGGCCTGACACTGCTGGGAGGCACTGGCAGACTTTCCTGGCACTCTCCGCCAGCTGTTTTCATCCCTTTGGCATTTTTCTTTGCAGGGCACATCATGGGGTTCCAAGAAGAGGGATATGTTAAAAGATTAAAGGCCAGTTTCTGAACAACCGTAAAGTTGGTGAAAATTCAGGTGCGTGTCTGTGGGATAGGCTGGGCCCCAGCGTGTGCCCGGTGTGGCCGCCTCACAAGGACTTCAAAGGTTGGGGGAGGAAAGGGGCTGCAGACCTGCAAACAGGTGACTGAGCCCATTGTTCCACGTATCTGAAAAATCAATTGGGTCCAAAGTAAAAATATTTATTTAATGAGCAAAGACATGTGGCTAATTGGTTTTTAAAAGAATATTGCTTCCTGCCCCTTGAGACTGAAAAGGGACCTTTGAAAAAAATATAGGAACTGAGTTCTGAAAATAGTTGAAGTTAAATAAGTACAGAAAATGGCATATAACCCAGTGGAGGCGAGACTTTTTCCTCAGGGTACTAAGGAAAGTGGACACCTCTCGGAGCAATACCGTGCCAGTGGAGAGTAGCCCCAAGACAGTGTACACTGGAGGGCCAGGCTGCTGCAGGCCAGTGGTGACGTGACAACCCCCCCACCTCCTCATGTAGTGTGCGGAGGGGTCCCAGGGACACTCCACACACTACAGGTTTGCTTGTCTTTGAGAGGTGGTCTCCATTAGTGAAGAGCTGATTTCTGGAGGCAGAACTGGGTGTGGTTCACTCAGGTTTCATGACTCCTTCAAGCCCAGATCACTCCCTGTAAAATAGACATGAGAGAGTGCTGTCCCCTCCCATGCGGTCCTTGTGACAATGCTGGCAACGTGCCTGCCGTGGCTCAACAAGGCTGAATCTGCTCTTGGTAGGGCCTGCTGTTCAGTGATGCAGATGAGGTTCTTCTCTTAGGTCACCTGTGCTCCGCCCCACTGTCAGTCCTGCTGTCCAGTGTCCTGGGACACACCCCCAGTCCTGCCCAGGAGCCCCGACAAGTAGGAGGATGCAGGACCTTGTGGAGCTGTCTTCTAGGTGTCTCACATGCAGGTTCATGTCTACCATGCAGACAGGGCCCAGACAAGAGCCCACGGAGCAGTGAGCCTTGCAGATAAAACAACCGGTTGTCTTTAGAACTTGGGTGAGACATTTGACCTCTGTGAACATCAGTCTTCTGGATAAGCAGACTGATCAAGTTGACATCTAATGTCTTTTTGTGTTTTGCTATGCTGCGGATTTTGGACTGCGTGTGTATGAGTTTCCTGGGGGTGCTACAACAAACTGCCATAGAAAACCACTCAGGTGTGCTCTCCCGCAGCTCTGTAGCCGGGTCTGACACCAAGGTTGCTCCAGGCACTGCTGGGAGCCAGTGTTACAAGCGTTCCCAGCACAGCCTTCGCAAGCACACAATGTAAAGTCAATTGTAAACTTCTTGAAGGCAAAGGTCTTCTCTCACTCCTGTTTTATTTTTCTGAATGCCACCTGTAACAACAAATCCAGGCTCTGTCCTTGCCCCAGGGGTCTCCTCATTGACTGCTTATTTCAACTCTTGATAGTTATAAATGGCAAAGGGCAGAAGGGCTGGCTATCAGAATTCTCTTTGTAGTTAGGAAAGTTAGTTAGTCAGTTTCAAGTTTCTGTTTGTGCTTCACCCTCATCTGCTCCATTGTCCACACAAACCGCCAGGATTTTTGTTGGGCTGGAAGGTCACTCAGACCTCCCCTGGGCAGAGGAAGTGACACGCCCATCCTTTCAAGCTCCACCCCTCTGACTGAGCCTTGAGGTTAATTGAGTCCACTCGCCACCTGCTCCTCTGCTGGCAGCACCCAGTTCTGGGCCCCTTCCCATCCCAATTCTGGGGTCTTGTTCTGTCTTGCCCACATGGAAAGAGAGCCTCTCCTTTGGCACAGTCACATGTCTTATGAACATTCTCACCTGCACAATGGCATGTGGCACAGCCTATCCACACATGTCATTCACCATGTAAGCAGACCTCAGGATGCGGTGGGAATGCATTAGCTGCAGCAACAGTCACTCCAAACTCGAATTTTCTCACTCAACCAGAAATCTAGAGGTAGCAGGTACTAGCTAACACTGGTTTGGAGTCTAAGTTGGGTACCTCTGTGATCCCCCCACATTGCTCCAAGATGACTGCTGCAGCTCCAGGCATCACAGCTGTGTTTAAGGAAAGGAGAAAGGGGGCATATCATGTGCCACCGACAGACACATATTTTTTTTCCAGAAAATCAAAACTTTACCCCAAAATGCCACTGTTGTCTCACACTTACTTGTCATCAGCCAGAACTGGCCAACCATAGCTGTAAAGGATGTAGGGAGGTTCTCAGTCCTCTATGCTGAAAACAGGCAAGGTTAAAGGGGGCTAAGAACCCCTCAAGAGACCAGTTAATTGTATTTTAGAGATGAGAAAACTGGCCCTGTAAGGCAGCAAGGCTGCCATAGCACCCCTGCTTGTTCATGGGCCAGGCTGCCCCACTGAGGACCATCTCTGCTTCTAGGGGGACTGCTCAGTCTGGGTGTTCCCACCCTCCATGCTGCCCACTTTAATGTGGGTGTAATCAACCAGCCACAAAAGGTGTCAGTGTGTGACCTCTCCTGCGCTCACTGAGCTCTGCCACATGACGGCCCTGAGACCAATGGGAATGACGAGCTGGCAGCTGGCAGGGTGATACCAGGTCTGCAGGTGTCAGTATAGGTTGGTAGCAAGCTTGGGGGACAGTTAGGGCCAGCTGACCTAGGGTGGGGCATGGGCTCTGGGTGGTCCCTTGTGTCCCCCCAGGCCACACTCCACCTGGTCCTGAGCCCTGTGTTCCCTAGGCTTATAGGTGAGAGCCCACTGCAGGTTCCCAGACCCCACAGAGGTGGGCCTTGTCCTTGGAAGGGTTGAGCACCCTGGGGCTATGCCTGAGGGCTGCCCATTGATCCTGTACCTCTTCCTGTCAGTGAGCAGATGTGCAGGTAGAAGGATGATGGGCATGGGGTAAGCACAGGGGCAGCTCCTACCTGGAAGATGCCAAGTACACAAGCAGAACAAAGACACAACAGTTATGGGGTGCCATGTGCTAGGACTTGTCCTAGAGCTGCCCAGCACTTGGAGGTGGCTGCTCCAGAAAGTTTGTGGGGCCCTGGACACACCTGTCCTTGAACTCCAGGGTAAGATGCCTGAGGGGCTGGCAGGGCCTGTCCAGATGGAGCCACGGAATGCAGAAATGCAGGCCTCATTGTCATGTTTCTGCACGTTCAAAAAGATGTGGAAGTCACGGTTTTCCTTGAGAAGTCTCGGGTTTTTATGTGCTGGCAGCTGTAGGAAACATCTGGCCTCTATTCCTCTTCCCATGACTGAAGCCTCCCTGTCCCCGGCACAGGCTAGCTCAGGAACACATGGACTGCAGGATGGCAGATGGGACCGGAGACTTGTGGGGCTGTGGGGGTCTCCACTGGATGTGAATGGAGGAAATTGTGTCAGACCTTGTGGGAACTGAGGAGTTCAGTTGTGATCAGCAAAGCTGAGCCCTTCCACCTTGGGGGTTCTAGTTGTATGTCCTTGTGTAGCTCATTCTAGCTGGGTTTTACTTGCATCTTAACTGATACCTCAGCTCGACGAAAATGTTTACACTCTCTGGTGAAATCCCCCATCTCTCACTCCACAGGGTGGCCCCTCGGCCGCTTCCTGCTCTGATCCCCTTTCACGCAGACACTGCTGTGTCCTGATGTCCACTGTACTGATGGTCCATGAGGGTCCATCTATAGGCTGAGTGTGTGCCCCCTCTCTCAGGGAGCTACTGAGATCCCAGGGACCAGGGCCCCCAGCTCTGAGGGGAAGCCACTAGAGCTGTGGGTCCTGCAGGTGGAGGCCTTACCACTAATTCTGACCATCCCAGGATGAGGCGTGAATCATGAGCAACAAGAGCTTCCACGTAAAGCAAAGACCTGGGAGCCTCCAGACCTGGACTCCCTCCTGGCCACAGCAGCCTCCCTGTGAGCCGACAGAACTCACACAACACCCTGTCTGGTCAAGGCAGAAGAAGCAGGACCAGAGCTCCGTGTTAAAATTACTAGTTATATGTTGAGATGTTAATGTGAGCCCCTAGCCCACCTATGAGAGTGTGTGGCAGACCCTTCTGCATGGCGTGGGCCCAGCTCCAACTCGGAGATGAACAGGACCCATGCCCACAGATAGGTTCTTTCACGGGTAATCAGATTTGCAATATACTTAGGCTGTTTTGACATTTGCTCTTTGCTAAAACTCCCTCACCCTGCAAGTACCTTGCAGGCCCAGTGTAACCGGCTGCCTATTCATTTGCTAATATCCTTCCTCTGTGATGTAATGAGGGGCATTGGCTCCTTTGTTGTAACCAGGATAGTGAGGAAATACCATCTTGGAATGCAAGGAGAGATGATTAGGAGAAAGGCCTGTCATGGCGGAGGCCGCAGCTTTTGCTCCTCTTGAGAGAAAAGCCATGCTGCTGTCCTTATTCCTCCACCAGACTCGGTAGTCTGTGCATATGTTTTAATTCATCCATAATGACATGGACACTGCTGACCAGTGTCTGCCTCAAGAGTGTTTGCCTAAAAGCAGCCTCAGAAAGGGCCTTTTCCCCCATCTCATTCTACACTTCGGAAAGAAGTTGAAAGAAATGAAACTGACAATTCACAAATATTAATACTGATCTTTACTGTTAGAAATACAGTGAGGGAAAGGGCCCTTTTGTTCAATATTTATGAATGAAACGAATACAAGAAGGAAATATATCCACTGCAAAGCTGTCCTTGGTCTAATGCTCCCCATGAGAAAGTGCTGGTGGGGGGAAGAGAGGGTGGAGAGGACCAGCTCCCTGGGCTGATGGCCTCCCCTGCCTCCCACCTCAGCTCCTAGAGACTCAGGAGCACCACCAGCTACTGGCCTATCGATGAGAAGTCTTTTGGGTGCATCTGCATGGTGGCCACTTCGTCCAGGGTGGGGGTGAGCCCCCAGAGCACTTCAGTTCAATGGTGCCCCACAGGTGACCAGGAGCAGTTCCCGCCATTCAGCAGGGAAAGACCCACAGAGTTGGAGCACTGGCTGTGTGCTGCCCTGGAAGTTTGTGTAAGTGTATAAGTGTGCATTTGGGTGGATGGCTGAGATCCCTCCTGAAAGTGTGCATTGGAGTTACTGCATGAATGCATACGTGCATGAGTTGTCAGTGGACACGAAAGAGGTAGGTGTGTGGTTCACTCAGGATCACAGGAGCTCCCTGCCTTGTGTGGTGCAGAAGCACAGGTGAAGCTGTGCTCTAATACTACCCCGATGTTCAGTCAAATCGCACCCAGTTGGCCACTGTGGTTTCCTCGTTGGTAAAATAACAGTGCTGGCTTTCTCATGGCACGGAGATGACAATTCAGAGTAGCTAAAACACGTTTCAGGGGCATGTAGGTTCTCCTCAGCTGCTCCAGCTCTGAGGACCTGGGATACGCTCCGGAGTCCTGGGGAAGGTGGGAAATCAACTCGTTTTCAACTCTGGGTGTGCTCCAGGGCATCTCAAAAGGAAGTTGAAAACAACATCCCACCAGATTTGTCTCCATAGAAAAGAGGAAACAGTTTTAAAAAATCTGAGTTTAGTTCACAATCTAATGTGACCATTAAAAATGAAGTTTAATGATGATGTTGAAGAGTATTTAGTAACAGTGCTCATAAAAAGAAAAAAATATATATTGGGTTGGCCAAAAAATCCACTTAATCTTTTCTGTAAAATAAGAGATACGGTTTTCATTTTCACTAATAACTTTATTGATTTGGATATTTTGAGTATGTCGGCTATCTTCCATGTGGTGTAATGTTGATAGCTGTTAATTAATGTCTCAATTTGATCACTGTCAACTTCAACTGGTCTACCCAACCATGGAGCATCGTGTAGTGAGAAATCTCCAGCACGAAACTTTGCAAACCACTTTTTACACATTTGATCAGTCACAGCACCTTCTCCAAACACTGCACAAATCTTTTTTTGCCTTTCAGTTGTGTTTTTACCTTTCTTGAAATAATAAAGCATAATATGCCAAAAATGTGTATTTTCTTCCATCTTCAATATTAAAATGGCTACACAGAAATTCACTAATTTTGATGTTCTTTTTAAATGCATGCTGATATGACAGCTGTCACAATACAATCTAACAAAATTGTTTTGAATGAAGTTAAAGACAGCTAAGCGCTACTAGAGCATCGTACGGAAAAAACCCAAAAAGACTTTATCGAACCTAATGTGTATCTACAAGAACGCTCAGCATAATCTCACCACTGTTAAATACACACAGGCTTGGAAGGCATCCCTGAAGGACACACATGAAAGTGTTAACACTGGTTATCTCTGTGTGGTAAAATATTTAACCTTTGTTTTCTTCTGAATTTTTTTGCCTCTTCTACAATGAATATGCAATACTTCAGTAACAGAAAACATGATTTTCAAAGTTCTTTTTGGCACCTCTGTGAGATTAGAAACACTGTATGGTGCTGTCCCACAGGACATGTGCAGGGTCTGTTCTCCACAGCTCAGCCTCAAAGACCAGGCCACCTGACCTGAGGTGACCGCAGGCAGGAGGAAGCAGCTGGTGTTTGTAGTGTGGGTTGTGTCTGACAAGCTACTTGCCTTGGGTTGTGACGGACAGAAGCCTTTTGTCTGCCTTTGTTTACTTCTGAAAAGCAAGGATATTGGTTCACTATTTCTCAGTCTCTTGGCTGCACAAAGTTCCACTCAGCAGAAACCTGGTGTGGTGACCCACAAGCTGGCCTGGGATGTGCTGGAAGCCCTCCAGTTTTGTAGGAAGGGGACTGAGGAACAGTCTCAGGATGGATGGTGTTACAGGACAATCTTCACCCAGTGTTACTGAGTGTTCTACGATCTCAACAAATGACTGCACGGGTGCCCAAGGAGGAGGCCCTGTGCCAGGTTTGAAGCTCAGAGATGGGGCACACTGCATGCACAACCCGTACCCCACCCACCCCTCTATGCCTCCATCACCTGGGCTGTGACATGCTAGGGGACGATACTAACAAGCTGGTTAAATCTGGGTTAAGGGGTAGCAGGGGTGCCCCCAGACACCTGGAGAGGGGTAGGGAGGGGCACCCAAGGCCCCAGCTGGGTGGGGAAGATTCAGACCTGAAATGGGGTGTTCCCTAAATCCTGTAGATCTTAAGGGCTCCTCACAACTCCCCATAAAGGACCCATAAAGGAGCCGACACGCAAGGAACCTTCTGGTTAGCGGGTGACCAGCAGGGTCGGCCACCGGAGATCGTCGGGAAGTTGAAAACCGGGATGGATGGGGACTGGCCGCTGCCGAGTGACTATGGCGGGAGAGAACTGCGAATCCACGTGCAGGGACTTAGCCCAGGACGTAGGCAACGCTGGGCAGGGGAACGGGGTCTTCACCTTGGGGCGGGTCACTAGGTGGGACTGACTGGTCTCCACATAGAGCCGGTCACCAGGTGAACCGTGGTCCTTACGGGAAGCTCCTTTCCCATGGAAGGCACCGCTCCCAGGAAGCGACAGTATCTCAGGGGCAGCGTGGGAAGAGCAGGCCCGGGTCGCCCAGCGCCCTCGGTCCAGGGGCAACTCAACCCAAGCCTGTGGCCGGAGGTCCGGACCATCCCGGTTACCTGCTCCAATTAGCCTGGCCGTTTTCCTCCCTGCCTTAGATCCTCCGCCCCGCCTGTTCGGCCGGGTCCCACCTCCTGGGCCCGCCCACTTGGAATCCCTGCCCTGTCCTCAGATCCTGGCCGCGACCCCGCCCCAAGTCCCACCTAGTGCGGCCCTCCACTACGAATCTGCGCAGGCGCGGGCTCAGAGGCTTGCCGTTTGAAAGCATGGCGCCAGTGGGCTCGTTGCTGGTGCTGTCTGAGGACAAGATCCGGGAGAAGAGTGGCCTGGCACCTCACCACGATCTGGGTGCGTGGCGGCCGCCAGGCGGGCGGGGGACCCTGGCTGAGGGTGCGAGCTTCCCGCCTGAGGGCCAGACCAGAAGCGCCGGCACAGGGACCGAGCGGGTCCCCAGCGATCATAGGCCTGGGAGGTGATGCGGTGGGAGTACCCGGGGTGGGGGGCAGGGGGCAGGGGGCGGTGCAAACGAGAGTGTGAGGGGTAGAGGGCTGAGTAGGAGGCCCTTGGGGGGAAGATGTGGGACGTGGGGGTAGGAGTGGGGGAGGGGATGAGGTGGGGGACATAACTATTGCAATATAATTGTGAATTTTATGTTTCTCCCTCCACTTAACATATTTTAAGGCTGTGCTATTTGTCACATACTATTTAGGATTTTTGTGTCTTGTTGGAATGACTCTTGCAGCATATGTAGTATTCCTCTTGACCCTGATAATTTTCTTTGAGACATCTGTGTTATATGATATTAGTGTAGCTGCTCCAGCTTTACTTTGATTGGTTTGCAGGGCATATCTTTCCCCATCTATTTACTTTTTAATCTTTTAACCCGCCTATATCATTATATTTGAAATTAGTTTCTTGTAGACAGTGTATATTTTGTTCATTTTAATACATTCTCTGTCTTTTGTAGCATATTTAGACCATTTACACTTAATGTAATTATCAATAAAATAATTATCAAATTATTTTATTATTTGCTTTCTGTTTGTTCTCTTTGTTTTTGGTTTGGTTTCCCTTTTCCTGCCTTGTGGTTTACTTGAATATTTTTTAGCTTTCCATTTTGATTTATCTTTTATATTTTTGAGCATATCTCTTTGTATAGCTTTTTTATTGGCTGCATTACAAATCACAGTCTACTTGTATGGACATTTACCAGTTCAGGTGGAATGGAGAAACCTCGCCACCACTTAGTTTTCATTATCATCCCTCCTTTATATTTTAGTTGTTTTAAATATTTCCTGTACATACTTTGAGAACTACATTAATGATAGTACAGTCATCTAACATTTTAACTAACTCAGAAGGAAACATATTTACCCACATGTTTATCTATTCCCTTGTTTTTTTTCTTAATTCTTTCTTGTATCTTTATGTTGAAAACTTTTTTTAAGCAGTTATCTTAAGGTAGGTGTGCTGGTGACACATTCTCTTAATGATTCTGTATTTGAGAGTATTTTGTCGGAAGTCCTGAAGGCTGTTTTTGGTAGATGTAGATTTCTGGGCTGGAAGTTCTTTTTTTTTTTATCATTTGAAAAATGTGATATCACTTCTTTAGGCCTTTGTGGTTTCTGAAGAGTAATTCCCTGCCATATGAATTATTTTTCCTCTATGGGTGATGCCTACTAAGCTTGTGTTATCTCCGTTGCTCAGATAGGATGATTTTGGCCAGTCTGTCTTTGCATTTACCTTTTGAATTTTTTCCTCTGTCATCTCTATTCTGTTATTGAGCTGCTCCTGTGATATCTTTTTGTTTCAGCTATTTTTTCATTTCTGAAATTTCTCGTTTCTTTTTTAGTGTTTTTTTTTTTTTTTTTTTTTTTTTTTTTTTTTTTTTTTTTTTTTTTTTTTTTTTTTTTTTTTTTTTTTTTTTTTTTTTTTTTTTTTTTTTTTTTTTTTTTTTTTTTTTTTTTTTTTTTTTTTTTTGCCATGAGTTCCTATATTTCCATTTGTTCTAGGGGTGTTTGCAGTTGCTCACCGAATTATTGCTATAATGGTTGTCCTAAAATTTTTGTTAGAGAATTCTGACTTCTGTCGTCTCAGTGTTCATGTGTCTTGATTGTTTTCTCTCATTCAAATTGAGATGTTGCTAGTTCTTGGTAATTTTTTTGTTGTGTCATGGACATTTCAGAAAGTGGTGAGACTCTACCTTCTGTTTAAATCTCATTACTCATTACTGGCACCAGCTGGGTACTGCCTTGCTGCTGAGGTGGTAGCCAGGCAGGCTCCTGTCACACACATGGCCTCTGCAGATGCCCGCATGCCACCTCATTACAGCTAGGCCAGGACATTAGACAGAGCTCACTCTCTTGGTCCCTGTGCGGGCCACTGTGCAAGGCCAGGTGTACCAGGTGCATTTTTTCCTCCTTGGTGTTGGACTGGAGTGGGGCTGATGATGTATTTTTTGGTCAGTTTCCACTTCTGAGTTGACAGCTTCTTTGGCACTCAGATTGGGAGGTATAGGAGACCAACCAACAACACCCAAACCAACCCAGGGCATTCGGTGCTTGACTCTTTTCTCTTTTCTCTCCTCTTCTCTTCTCTTCTCTTCTCTTCTCTTCTCTTCTCTTCTCTTCTCTTCTCTTCTCTTCTCTTCTCTTATTACAGTTGACATTCAATATTATTTTGTATCAGTTTTATATGTATAGCACAGTGGTCAGATAATCAAATACTCTACAAAGTGCTCCCCCGGATATTTTCAGTACCCACCTGGCACCATACCTAGTTACTACATTATTATTGACTATATTCCCTATGCTGTACTGTATATCCTGTGACTGTTTTGGAACTACCAATTTGTACTTATTCCTTTTGCCTTTTACACCCAGTCCCTTAAATCCCTCCCCTCTGGCAAACATTAATCTGTTCTCTGTATCTTTGAGTCTGTTTGCATTTTGTTTGTTTACTTTGTTCCTTAGTTTCCACATGTAAGTGAAATCATGTGGTATTTGTCCATCTTTGACTGACTTATTTCACTTAGCATAATAATCTTTGGGTCCATCCATGCTGTCACAGATGTTAATATTTCATTCTTTTTTATGGCTGGGTAATATTCCACTAGGTATATGGGGTGGGCAGAAGTAGGTTTACAGTTCACATGGGACGAGACATGCAGGTTATGATTATTACAATAGCTTTATTAACCTAAAAGAATGCTACTCACAACTGTAAGCCAACCCCTGCATGTGCCACAGCTTTTTTAAACACTCATCTATTGATGGGCTCCTGGGTTGCTTCCATGTCTCGGCTATTGTAAGTAACTCAGCAAAGGCCATGGGGTGCATATATTCTTTCAAATCAGTGTTTTGGGTTTCTTTGGATATATACCCAGAAGTGGAATCACTGGTCATAAGGTAGTTCCATTTTTCATTTTTTGAGGATCTTCCATACTGTTTTCTACAGTGACTGCCCCAGTTTGCATTCCCACCAACAGTGCACCAGGGTTCCCTTTCCTCTACATCCTCACTAGCACTTGTTTTTTGATTTATTGATGAAAGCTATTCTGACAGGTGTGAAATGGTATCTCACTGTGGTTTTAATTTGCATTTCTCTGATGATTAGTGATGTTGAGCACCTTTTCATATGTCTGTTGGCTGTTTATATGTCCTCTTTGGAGAAGCGTCTACTCAAGTCCTCTGCCCATTTTTTAAATTGGATTTTTTTTGTTTTTTTGGTGTTGAGTTGTATGAGATCTTTATAAATTTTGGATATTAATCCCTTATTGGGTATATTTTGGTGAGTACATTCTCCCATTCAGTAGGTTGTGTTTTTGCTTCATTGATGGTTTTTTTTACTTTGTAAAAATATTTTAGTTTGATGTAGTCTCATTTGTCAATTTTTTCTTTTGATTTCTTGCCCGAGAAGATATAGCAGCAAATGCAGTGCAAAGAGAGATGTCAGATTTTACCACCTATATTTTGTTCTAAGAATTTTATGGTTTTGAGTCTTACATTGAGTCTTTAATCCATTTTGAGTTTATTCTTGTAAATGGTATAAGAAGGTGGTCTAGTTTCATTTTTTTGCCTGTATCTGTTTAATTTTCTCAACACCATTTATTGAATAGACTGTCTTTACTCCATTGTATGTTCTTGCTTATTTTGTCAGATAATAATTGACCATATATTTGTGAGTTTATTTCTAGGCTCTCTGTTCAGTTCCATTGATCTATGTGCTTGTTCTTATGCCAGCACCATGCTGTTTTGATTACTATGTCCTTATACTATAGTTTGATACCAGGTAGCATAATACTTCCAACTTTTTTCTTCTTTCTCAAGATTGTTATGGCTGTTTGGGGTTTTTCTGTGGTTCCATATACATTTTTGGATTATTTGTTCTAGTTCTGTGAAAGCATTGGTCTTTTGATATAGGAATTGTGTTGAATCTATGGACTGCTTTGGGTATGTAGACATCTTAACAATGTTAATTCTTTCTATCCATGAGCAGAGTACATGCTTCCATTTATTTGTATCTTCACAATTTCTTCAATGTCTTGTAATTTTCCAAGGATATGTCTTTTACTTCCTTGGTTAAATTTATTCCTAGGTATTTTATTTTGTTTTTTGATGCATTTGTAAATGTAATTGCTTTTTTTAGTTTCCGTTTCTGATAGTTCATTATTGGTGTATAAAAATGCAACTGTCTTGGCCAGTTTGCTCAGTTGGTTGGAGCGTCGTCCGGTAAACCAAATGGTTGCAGGTTCCACCCCCAGTCAGGGCACATACTTAGCTGTATGAGAGGCAACCGATCAATGTTTCTCCCTCACATCAGTGTTTCTCTTTCTCTCTTTCTCTCTCTCTCCACCCCACTCTGCCTCTCTCTCTCTCTCTAAAATCAATAAGCATATCCTTGGGTAAGGATAAAAAAATGCAACTAATTTCTGAGTATTTTTTATTTTGCTACTTTACTGAATTCATTTATCAGTTCTAGTATTTTTTGTATGTGTAGAATCTTTAGAGTTCTTCGTATACAACATTATGTCATCTGCAAATAATGACAGTTTTACTTCTTCCTTTCCAGTTTGAATGCCTTTTATTTCTTCTCTGATTGCTGTGGCTAGAGCTTCCATCCAGCACTATGCCGAATAAGAGTGGTGAAAGTGGGCATCCCTGTCTTGTTTCTGTCCTGAGGGAAACACTTAGTTTTTTTCCCATTCAATATTTTGTTAGCTATAGGTTTGCCATATATGGGTTTTATTATTTTGAGGTATGTTCTCTCTATTCTCACTTTGCTGAGATTTTTATCATACATAGTGCTGGATTTTGTCAAATGCTTTTTCTGCATCTGTTGATATGATCATATGATTTTTATCCGCATTTTGTTTATGTGGTTTATCACATTAGTCAACTTGCGGATTTATACCACCCTTGCATCCTAGCAATAAACCCCACCTGGTCATGGTGTATGATCTTTTGACCATTTTTTGAGGTCCCTAGGTAGCTGGCCTTCTGTTCCCCACCCTTCAGAGTTGTCTGGTGTCTGTTTTCTATACGGTTGTCCCAGGTTTTTAGGATGACAGATTGGGAGAAATCGTGTGAAATGTGTCTACCCTGTCTTGTCTGGGACTGAAAACCTGCAAACCAGTTTCTTTAATGAAGATGTGTTTTAAACCATAAGTATCACTGTGAAAGTATTGGTGCATTTAGACCCAAATGTCTTTTTGACTACAGAACCCTGTTTTTATGGTGACATTTATTTAACGCGTGCTTATTGGGTATGCCATGCAGCACACACAGTGCACAGGGCACACCATTTGCTCTCACGTGTAATGGGGATGGAGTGGCCGGGTCGGCTGCATAGTAACCCCTGCATGGAGGCTACACAGGCAGTGGGATGAACACAGGAGTGGAAGCAGGAGCCCGAACAGTAGGACGTCCCTGATGACATCAGGTGCTGGACAGAGAGGCAGTAGGGTGAGGAGCAGGCACGGGTTCACAGGCATTTTGGAAGTGAACATGAGCTAAAATTTTAAATACAGTTCTTGAGATTATGCTATCTCACTTTTATGACAATTTATTTTCACTTTAAAAATAAGGTTAACATCTGATAATTTTCTATTCCTAGCTGAACTTCAGTCATTATCTATTCCTGGAACCTACCAAGAAAAGATTACTCACCTAGGAAATTCTTTGATGAATTTAACAGGTCTAAAATCTTTAGATCTCTCACGTAACTCCTTGGTTAGTCTAGAGGTAAGTTTTACGTTTGTTTCTTAAAAGAGAATGTATTGCTGTCACCTGCAGTAGTGGAAAGTACATTTATAATTAAAACTGAAATCTGTTTTGTAACTACGCCTGTGGTGCTTTGTGTACTGTACACGGATGGTGATTTAAGTGCAGGGGTGTTCTCTTGCATTTACTCTGCGTGCCAGGTCACAGTACACCTTGAAACTACTTCGACAGCCAAAAGTCGTAGCGCTCTGATGAACAGTTGTATCTTGTTAGGAATAAACTAAGCCCAGAAGATTACTGTGTGTGCCCCTGACCCTTCCACCCCTCTGTCAGCTGTATTTTTTTTATCCATTGTCTGCACTGCAGCCATGTTTATAGTGTGCCTCTGGGTGGCCACAGGCCCAAGTTCAGGTTTGCTGCAGTGGGCCTAACCCAGCAGAGGCTTGGTCCTAGTGAGTGAGTAAGAAGTCAGCCAGGTGATGGTGGCAAGTGGCTTATATGGAGAGGGGTTATGGCCTGAAAGCAAAGCAGGACATCACTGCCCAGGAACGTAATAGTTTCAGCACCCTTGACTTGGGGGTCAGGAGTTGGCTCAGAGTCAGATGTGAGTTTCAATCCAGGCTGCACCCAGTGCTGGCTCATCTCTCAGCCCCTCCGAGCCTGAGTTTTCTCACCTGTGAAATGGGAACAGTCATAGGGCTTACACTGCAGGGTCGTGTACAACGGAGTGAAGTTGTGCAAATCACTTAGCTTGGCCCATGCTGAGAACACGTTGTTCAGTGGTCACGACTTGAAAACTTCCCTGAACAGTCATATCGTCGCTGTGTGCAGGACAGAAGTTGGTACATGAGAACACATTTCAGCTTTGTTTTCTACCTGTAAAACAATATTTCGTCATTAGTAGTGCATCTGTTCAGTTGGTTGGTCAGTTGGCACCGATGGCCCATTTTACTCTGTGTTTGTAAAGCATGAACTCATTTAGCATTTTGTCCCGTTAACAGGGTATTCAGTACCTGGCTGCACTGGAAAGTCTCAATCTCTACTACAACTGCATTTCCTCACTAGCAGAAGTGCTCCGGCTCCATTGCTTGACGGAGCTCATGGACGTGGACTTCCGACTGAACCCTGTGGTAAAGAACGAGTCTGATTACCGCCTCTTCATCGTGCACATGCTCCCGAAGCTCAGGCGGCTCGGTAGGCGCAGCGTGCTCGCACCCTCCTCCGTGGGGCCCCGACTGGTGTTTGGTGTGTCGGACAGATTGCACTGCTGACTTTTCTGAAAAGGAAGGTTGCTTTCTACTCTTTTGGCATGAGTCCCTGTGTCACAGGATGGGCCTTGTCGGAGAGCTGCCGGGGAAGGTGACAGGGAGCCCATGGCCCTGCAGGTCTTGGGGGAGGGAGCACTTGGGGGCCTCGTACCATTAGTCCTTCTCTGTGAAGGAGGTGGTAAGCGCTGATAGCTGTGGTGCAGGAATGTCTGATGGAGGGGTGTCGTCATGCGCCCCAGTGATCACAGCGTGTCCTCAGTCTGCAGGTCCATCCACTTCTTGGCAAGGCTGGGGATGCATTTGGGGAATCTCCATCTCCTGGGTTCTGACCTAACAAAACCGAAGTGAGGCCCACATCAGGGCAGCATCTGTCAGGGAAGGCGTCATTCTGCCACTGTCCACACGGCGAATACCGAGCTGCAGGCAGACTGCTGAGTGGATCTGTGCACATCTCAGCTGCACGTGTGCGTCAGCTTACCCTCCAGTCCCCTCTCCACTGCCTGGGCCTGGGGCAGGGCTGGGCTGTGGGTGTTAATGACCCACCCCCAGAGGCATACTGTTGAGTCAAACCTACTTAAATGTCAGGGTTTTATTTTAATTTGTAGATATTTGGGAAGAATAAGTACTTCTGTTCTAACTTTTAACTCTAAGCAACTTATAAATAGTTGAATTTGGCTCTTTTCAGAAGCATTATAATCCTTATCATGGAAAATTTTTTGCAATTTTCTGTCTTAAGTCATTACTTTTCTTTTGTTATAAAAGTTTTAGGCTCACAATCTGACAGTGTTTGTACAGAGAATGGGTATGAGAGTCTTTCCATGTGGGAAAGATATTTCCAGACACAAAAAGGAACATGATTGGAACTCACAGCCACTGCGGGACTCATGGCCCACTCCCTCCAGCAGACTGCAGTAAGACCAGGTGCTCTGTCGATTGTTCCAAGAGAATGACTGAAGGCTCCGGAAGGGTGCGGAGAACAGCAGTGGGGCGTCAAGGGCGACCTGTGGAATAGAAGTGGGGTCCAGGAGCAGAGCAGGCAATGTACATGGGTCTAGGGTTTGTGAGATCTGAGAGAGTGCTGCGCAGTCAGGATGTAACAGAGAGGTCTGGCCAGATCACTGGGCAGAGGGGAGGGACGCCTGAGAGGGATTGGGAAGTGCTGAAGGCGGAGGATTGAAATTACAAGCTAAATCACCTGACAGGCTTCCATACCCCAGGGAAGGGCAAATAACTAATGTGGCTCATGATCCAGCTTGCACGGAGCGTGCATCAGCTGAAAAGGTCACAGCACACATGCATCATGAAGGTGAGCATGGCGATGCCCCGCCCGGGGCAGAGACACTGTGCCCCTATGCATGGCTAGAAACAGTCCTACCCACTTCTGGATCATGGCAGCAGGCAGAGGGGCAGAGACACTGTGTGGGCTGATGTGTGTGGTAGACGTTAGCTTAAGTTGGCTGGGAATTTGGACACTCCCACGGCACATAGGATTTTGGGGGAAAGGTTTTAAATGGAGGGCGCAGAGAGACTTGCCTGCTTTTGCATTCCCCTCACATGATGGGGAGCCAGCTCCCAGATGTTGACTCCTGTGCAGGACACTGCAGCCCCGCACCACTTGGCACCCCTCCCAGTCTCTGGCTCTGAGAGCAGTGCACGGATCACAGGAATGTTCGCCAGCCCCAGGGCTGCATGCAGCCTTGGACACCGGGGCCCCCAGGATGGAGCCCCTCACACACCCAGCTGCAGTGATCTGTCAGGCACCCGGGCCCAGGTAGAAGGAGGAGGCTGTGGTGGGGCAATGGGAACACCAACTCCACAAGCGTGTGCTCCAGAGAGAGAGAGAGCGCCTGGGGCTGGAGAGATGTAGATCTGTTGGCACGGCAGCCTTGGACTCCAAAAGGACAGATAAGGGTGGGGGTGGGAGGAAATCTCTGGGCGTGGATTTGGATTTCAGTCTTTTAAGGAACAAGGGGATTTCTGTGTTTTGCAGAAGAGAATGGCTTGGAGGAGGGGAGCCTCTTGCTCCCCCAAATTAGTCAACCTGTTAATAAAAACCTTTTTCCTTCCCCACCAATTATTGTGTAATACACAATTATTATTATTATTATTGTGTATTATACTTGTGTACAGCAGCAGGTGGCCGAATCCCACTTTGTTTCATAATAAGGAGAGAGTATAGTTTTAGGGAGAATGAGTTTTGCATTTGGTTTTAGCCATATTGAGTTTGAATTTATAGTGGAATAATCCAGAGAAATATTCTTAGAATAAGGGATTTGGAACTGACTCAAAAGTGAAATTAAGGTTCAGCCCTGGCCTGTGTGTGGCTTGGTTGAAACATTATCCCATAATTGAAGGTCACAGGTTCGATTCCTGGTCAGGGCACACAACCTAGTTTGTGGGCTCAATTCATGGTCCGGGTGTTTATGGGAGGCAATCAGTTGGTGTCTCTCTCTCACAGTGCTGTTTCTCTGTAAAAAGCAATGAAAAAATGTCCTTGAGTGAGGATTTTAAAAAAAAGTGAAGTCAAGGCTCAAGTGAGTAGAGTGGTACGTTGTGAGCACAAGGAGTGTCCCCACCGTGAGAGCAGGTGCCATGTTTGGGGGAATGTGGAGGATTGGAGGCCAGGAGGTCCCAGGCCGTGTCCCAGGGGTGGGAGAACAGTAGGGGGGGGGGGTCACTGAGGACAGGACAGGAACAGGGTTAGGAAGGCAGTTGTGTCTCAAGGAGTAGCCCCAGTTGCAGATGCACTTTAGGATGGTTTTCACAGTTCCTTTGTTTTTCTGCTTTGACAGTGACTCATTTACTCATTTCTTAATGGTAATTGTGTACTTTGGGGTTTTGCCACAGGTTGAATGCTCTTTGGAGGGCAGATTAGGAACTTAACCACCATTTGTAATGTTAATTCTGTGCTCAAATGTGTTGCAAGTTTCACAGCACTAACTTTTCAGCATTTGAATCAACTCCTCTTCAGTATTTCCTGAAGGAAGTCTAGGAAGTTGCCTTTGAGGCCCAGGGCACCAGAGGACAGTTTAAACTTACCTCTTATTTCGCAGGCTTGAGGATCTGGGGACTCAAATGCTAGGCATAAACACATGCCTAGGATGTCTTCTCTCGGGCATGTTCAGGATTCTCACCCATGGAGACTCAGGCGTGTTCAGTGTGGCTCGAGAACCACATGCAGCACCGAAAATGTACATTAAAAGAAGGAAGCCTGGCCCTGGCCAGGTCGCTCAGTTGGTTGGAGCATCATCTCATACACCAGAAGGTTGCGGGTTCGATCCTTGGTCAGGGCACGTACCTAGGTTGTGGTTTAATCCCCAGTTGGGGCATGTATGGGAGGCATCTGATTGATGTTTTTCTCTCATATCAATGTTTCTCTCTCCCTTCCTCTCTCTCTAAAATCAAATATATCCTCAGGTTAGGATAAAGAGGAAGGAGACGAAGAAGGGAGCCCTGTGGGGGAGCTTGTAGGTGTTCTTTCCCTGCAGCAGCAGCCTGCCTCCAATGTGGTGTCTGAGGTGTGAGGTTTGAGGGAGCAGGGTGGCTCTTTTAGAATCAGCGCTCAGCCTTGCTGAGAAACCAAGTGTAGCCACCAAAGCCCAGCCTCCTTTACTGGGTCTCTTCAGCGCTAATGCAGGACACTGTGGCGGGGTCAGTCCGGAGGGGACAGAAGATCTGGAACGAGTGGCGGCAACACTGGTCATGTGTAGTGTGCTGCAGGGTATCGATGGGATGCCAGGAGGTGCGCCTGCTTCGTGACGTCACTTGCTAGTTTCTAGGTGGTGTTTTCTCCCTAGATGACCGCCCCGTGAGAGAGAGCGAGCGGAAAGCATCCCAGCTGCATTTTGCTTCCGAGGAATCACTGGACTCCACACACAGCTTCCCAGCTGTTTGCAGAGTTGGAAGGTATGAACATGTGCAGTGTTTGTGGGAGGAAGATGCTCAGACTTGTCTGTTCATAGCATGTTTAACTAAAAGACACAAAGCTCTGTATTAACTAAAAGACATAAATGATTTTGTGCACTGATCACCACTTAAAGGGTGGACATGCAGAAAAAGAGGGAAGGAGAAACACCGGATACCAGCTGGGGCTCAGGGAGACAGTGGGATGGTCTCTCTCTGTGGTCCGCATTTTCTATGAATTCTTTTTAATACTAAAATGTTCGAGTAACACATGTAAAATGAACAGTGCGGAATGTGGGGAAACAACGGTCTTCTCGCCCGCTGCCTGGCCCGCTCCTCAGAGCAGCCACCTTCACTCATTTCTGTAGTTGTCTCTGCTCCCGGGTTCCGTTTAACTTCTTCCTCATCAGCAGGCAGTACAAACTAGTTGCCCTTTTTGGGTGTGCACACCTGAAGCAGGACCTGACAGCTCCTGTCGCCTCTTCCCCACGCCGTCGGGGACAGTATGTGGACTGTGCCCCTCCCTCCTGTATTCTCTGCTCAGTGTCCCGTGGCCGTGCTCCAGGCTCTGCTGTGTGGGCCTGTGGGAGTGTGTGCCCGCTGGTGTCTCCCCATTCCTGCCATCTGCATCTTTATGTTTAACTTTAGATCATCAGGGTTGATAGTATTTAACTGTTCTGAAGCTATAAAGAGTCTTCATACTTTGCATATGAGTTGATTCTAAAGGCAAAAAGTCAATCAGCTGTTTACATTTCTCTTAATGTGCTAGGGTTATGTACTTCTTCTTGTACACCATTTTGTTTTGTCTGAAGCTTTTAATAGTTTTCTTTTTCTTCCATTATATGCCTTAGCGTATTTATAAATTCCTGTAATGTAGAGGTTGGCCAGGTTTTCTTGTAAAGGGCTGGAGAGTGAATATTTTTAGCTCTGTGGACCATATGATCTCTGTCCTAGCTTCTAAACTCCCCCTGTGTTGAGTGAAAGCAGCCATAGGCAATACTTAAAGGATTAACTGTGCTCCAATAAAACTTCATTTTATAGAACAGGCAGTGGGCCAGATCTGACCTGCAGCCTATACTTTACCAACTTCTGTTCTAATGCCTTAAGATCAGTTCCAAATCCTTGGGATCTCCTGTTTCCTCAGATGTCTCCCCTGTAGCCTCCCTTTCCCTCACTTCCCTGTTTCAAACCAGACTGAGTACTATGTAGACAACTGTACTTGGTACCCTGTACAATGGTCTGAATGTTTGTGCCTCCCCCACCCCAAGTCCATACGTTGAAATCCTAATCCCAAAGATGATGGTGTTGGGAAACAGGGCCTTTGGGTGGTGATTAGGTCATGAAAGGTGGACCCTTCATAAATGAGACTGGTACTCTCATAAAAGACACCTCATAGAGCTTCCTAGTTCCTTCCTCCATCTGAGGTTGTGAGTTCGCTGGTGTCAGCGCTCTAGCTTTGTTCTTCAATATTGAGTTGCCGATTCGAGGTCAGTTGCCTCCTTACATAAACTTTAGAATCGGTTTGTTAATATCCCCAAAATACCTTGCTGGGATTTTGATTGGGATTGCATTGAATCTACAGATCAAGTTGGAAGAAGGGACATCTTCACAATATTGAGTTTTCCTATTGGTGAATGTGCCCTGTCTCTCCATTCATTTGGTTCTTTGATTTTTATTAGAGGTAGTTTTTCTCATATAGATTTTATACACACTTTGTTAGATTTATACCTTAGTATGTCTTGTTTTTGTACTAATGCTATTCTGTTTTTTAAATTCAAACGTCTATTACTCATTTAAGAAAGCATTTGACTTTTGTGTACTAATTTAGTTATTAGTTTCTTAGAGTTGACAAAGTACCACAAACTGGTGGCTTAAAATAATAGAAATGTATTGTCTCACAGTTCTTAAGGATGGAAATCTGAAGTCAAGGTGTCAGCAGGGTTGATCCTCTCAGGAGGCTGTGAAGGAGAATCTATTTAGTGACTCTCCTAGCATCTGGTAGTTTGCTGGCAATCTTCAGTGTCCATGGCTTATAGATGGCTTCCTTAATCCTATATCTTCCTATGGCATCTTCTCTCTGTCTTTTCATGGAATTTTCCCTTTGTGCATACTTGTTTCGGTGTCCAAATTGCCCTTTTCTATAAGGATACCTGTCATATTGGATTACAGCCTAATAGCTCATCTTAAGGTGATTACATCTGTAAGCACTCTCTTTCCAATAAGGCACAGGGTATTGGGACTTCAGCATCTCTTCTGAGGAGACAGAATGTGACATATAATATCCTGTATTTTGCAACCTTGTATAATCACTTACTAGTTACAGGAGGTTGGTTTGGTTTGGTTGGGATGACTTTTTGGGATTTTTTTTTATAGATGATCATGTCATCTGTGAACAAAGACAATTTGATTTTTTTTCTTTCCAGTCTGTATATCTTTTATTTCATTTTCTTGTCTTATTCCATTAGCTGGGACTTCCAGTATGAAGTTGGAAAAAAGTGGTGAGATGGGACACCTTTGCCTTGTTCCTGATCTTAGCAGGAAAGCATCTTGTTTCTCACCACCAAGTATGATGTTAGTGATAGGTTTTTATAATTTTTTTTTATGAAATGGAGAAAGTTCCCCTTTATTCCTAGTTTTCTGACCATTTTTATCATGAATGGAGGATTTTGTCAAATGCTTTTTCTGATCTATTGATATAATCACATAATTTTTCTTTTTTAGCCTGTTAATATGATAGATTGCATTAATTGGCTTCCAAATGATGAACCAGCCTTGCATACCTGCAATAAATCCCACTTGGTCATGGTGTGTAATTCTTTTTATGCATTATTAAAATCAGTTTGCTAATATTTTGTTGGGGATTTTTGTATCTGTGTTCATGAGAGAGATTGTTTTCTTCTATTGTCTTTGCTATCTCTGATTTTAGGTAATGCTGGCCTCAGAGTGAGTGAGAAAGTGTTCCCTCTGCTTCTGTCTTCTGCAAGAAATTGTAGAGAATTGGTACAATTTTTTCTTTAAGTGTTTGGTAGAATTCACCAGTGAACCCATCAGGACCTGGTGTTTGGAAGACTATTAATTACTGATTTAATGTCTTTATTAAATATATGTCTATTCAGATTATTCATTTCTCCTTGTGTGAGTTTTGGTAGATCATGTCTTTCCAGGAACTGGTCCATTTCATCTAAGTTATGAAATTTGCGGGCATAGAGTTGTTCATAGTATTTCTTTACATTAATGTTCATGGGATCTGTAGTGGTATCTCCTCTTTTAATTCTTTTTTTAATATATTTTATTGATTATGCTATTACAGTTGTCCCATTTCTCCCCCTTTATTCCCCTCCTCCCTGCACACCCTCTCCCACTCGCATTCCCCCACCTTAGTTTACATCCCTAGTTCGTACATATGTGTTTTTTGGCTTCTACATTTTCTATACTATTCTTAACCTCCCCCTGTCTATTTTCTACCCACCATTTATGCTATTTATTCCCTGTATCTTTTCCCCCATTCCTCTCCTCCCCTTCCCTGCTCCTCTTTTATTTCCGATATTAGTAAGTTGTGTCTTTTTTCTTAGTTAACCTGGCATAGATGTTTTTAATTTTATTGATCTTTTTAAAGAACTAGCTTTTGGATTTGTTGATTTTTTTTCTCTATTGATTTCCTGACTCTTCAGTTTCTTTGATTTCTGCTCTAATCTTTATTATTTATTTGCTTCTGCTTACTTTGGATTTAATTTGTTCTTTTTCTAGTTTACAAAAGGGAAACTTGGGTTATTGATATTTTTTCCAATATGTGCATTTAATGCTATAAATTCCCCTCGAAGCACTGCTTTCACAGCATTCCACAAATTTTGATAAGATGTATTTTCTTTCTCAGTCAGTTCAAAATATTATAAATTTCTCTTGAGATTTCATCTTTTACCCATATGTTATTTAGAAATGTGTTGTTTAAACCCTGGCTGGTGTGGCTCAGTGGACTGAGTGCCAGTCTGTGAACCAAAGGGTTGCTGGTTTGATTCCCAGTCAGAGCACATGCCTGGGTTGCAGGCCAGGTCCCCTGGTGTGGGGCACGTGAGAGGCAACCACACATTGATGTTAGCTATTTGGAGTCCCCTGAGATTCCAAGTGTATTTCAGGGTGAGTTTTTCTATTTCTGCAAAATCATCATTGGGATTTTGATAGGGTTGCACTGATTCTGTAGATCACTTTGGGTAGTATTGATTTTTAACAATGTTATGTCTTCCAATCCATGAACTTGGGATGTGTTTCAATTTGTTTATGTCTTTTTAAATTTCTTTTAGCAATGTTCTGTAGTCTACCTGCCCTTGATAATCTCAAGACTGCATTATCACAGAGTTTAGTGGTCAAAGGCTCTAATATGTGATCTGGTGCAACCTCCTTATTATTCAGAAGTGGCGGTGAAGGCCCGAAGAGGCTAAAATGTGCCAAATATTAGTTTTCTGCGGGCAGACCCAGAAAGAGAACTCAAGTGCCCTACTTTCTGCAGGGATCTGGAAACCTCTCAGTAGTAGAAAATAGTGAACATTATCAACCTTTTCATGTACGATCAGTTGTCATAAAATCAATATTCATAGTGTATAATTCATAGTGTGCAATTGAGGATTATTTTAAAGAGTGATTTCTTAAGCTGCCTTTTGGGAAATAAGGTCTCCTTGGAGTGCACTTGCCTTCTTGTGGAGGGTCACCACTGGGAGGGAGGTCCTCTCCTAAGACACCTCATATTTTGGTCACTTCATGTAAAAATAGAAATTTGGAACACCATATCCTTTAAATGTCTTGATTGTATTGCACTGACATGCTAGGAAGAGAGGAGCTTCCTGAACTTTCATTCTTGAACAAACCCCCGTCCCTTGCGGGGTTCAGCGCATGCCAGGTGGTATGCCGCCATCACAGGCCCTTGCTTTCCAGCACCGGTTGTCCTGCTGAGTCCCTCCTCTGCCTCACTTCAGTAGAGGCACAAGAGCCATTTCTCACACTTGCACCAACAGCTCCTCCCAAGTGCCCCGTGGCTGTGCTGGCAGTGCAGTCATCCCCCCTCACGGGGGGCTGTGCGGGCTGGAGTGTGCCCTGGTTGGAGCGATAGCACTGAGCCAGCTTTCCTTTGCAGACCGAACCACTGCAGAGCTAAGTGCACTGACCCCTCTGCCAAGAAGTGCTTGGTCATGGATGCTGATGACGAGGCCGTCCTGAACCTCATTGCCGAGTGTGAATGGGACTTGAGCAACCCTCCCAGGAGCACGAGTTCCAGCCAGAAGGAGCAAGAGGATGACTTCCACAGTTCCCAAGGTACACTGCAGCTCCACCCAAAGGCCCAGCGGGTCCAGCTTGCTCTGGGCACAATAGTGCTTTTTAGAAAACTTACCTTTAAATATAGAATCTTCATGAAGTCTCGTGTACTTGTAAATATCAGTAATTTGGATTACAGAATTATAAAAGAAAAGGGTATATATTTAAGTTGAGTGTAGTCATACTGCATGGTGCTTTAAGTTGTATTCTTCCTCAGATCAATTACAATTATAGAGAGGAAGTAAAATGTGCAAGTAGACAAGAAGGTAACGTATCCTGTTACTGGGGACCACTCTGTACAGTTTCTGAGATTGCAGACCCACAAGAACAAGCCCTGAAAGGGGGTAGTACGTCTCCCTGGAAATCTAGGTAAAAATGCCCGGGGTGGAGGTTGGGGGGGGCAAGCATGACTAGACCCTAACACCAAGGGTTCCCATGGGAACCAGGCCTGAAATGTACATTGTATCCTTTGAAGCTTGCTCTGCTTTGTTTTGTATAGCCCTGGTGTTTAGGTTCAAGGCATAAGGAGTAAACTCCTCATCTCGTGAAGCACGTCTTAAAGACCCTCTGGTGTCAGCATGACTCAGAGACCCTGACCCATGACACATCTCTGTGTTCCTTCAATTGTTATCTGTAGATAATACCTGTTTTTGTATGACCATAGCCTTTTGACATTGATTGATGAGCTATGCATGTATGATGTATACACCTACACATACCATTCCCAATAAAAGCCGTTTGAGAGAAGGACTTGGGGTGTTCTCCACTAGAGGGAATGCCACCCCCTTACCTGCCGGAACAGCAAGATTGTGTCTGGGACGATTTATTTCTTGTCCGCGGCAGACGGGAGGAGCGTGCTGCTGGATGGAGTTCCTCCCACATCCTGTGGCTAGTGGGACTGACATTTGTGTCAGCAAAGGGGGGTGTTCACTAGCTTTAGGGATCACTTAGAACTTAGGCTGCCACATTAGAACTCAACCCAGCACGGTCATCGCGAAGTCTTTCCGGTGCATGCACAAACTCCACCACTTTGCCAGGGACTCTGTTTTCCACTAGGACTTGTGTGTAAGCTGTAGCACCATTTCTTCTTCCATTATGAGTTTCTGAGAGCTTCTCCTGAAGATGGCAGCAGGTTGAGGTGTAAGTTTGGGCTGAAATCCCAGGATTCCCCGGCTGGTAGGAGGACATCTGCTCTTTGGGTGTCCTCGCCAACTCTTGGTGTCAGTCTTTTTTATTCTGGCTGTTTTTCCGGGTATGTTTTAGTATTTTATTATGATTTTAATTTGATTTTCCTAAAGACCCATGATGGAAATCTCGTTCATGTACTTAATGGGCCATTTGTATATCCTCTTCTGTGAGGCTTCTACTCAAGTCTGTTCCTCTCCCTTTTTCTCATCTTGGTATAAAGTCATAAGAGTTCTTTTCAGTTTTTTAATATAACCTTTTCTCCAAGGTAAGTACTGTAAATTTTCTTCATTCCGTTGTTTGCCTTTTGTTTTCTTAATAGTGCTTTGAAAAGCAGAAGTTTTCATTTCAATGAAGTCCACTTTATCAAGTTTTTTCTTTATATGATTTGTGCTTTTTTTATCACCCTATATAAAAATCTTTGCCTCCTGCTCGTGGAGATTTTCCCCTGTGGGTGTGCAGACACCCTGTGGCCCAGTGTTGAGGTCTGCTGCTCACTCTCGGAGTGGTTTGCAAGCTCAGCAGGTGGCGGGTCAGGCTGGCCCCCTCCCCCACCACCATATATCCAGTTGTGCTAGTGACACTGTTGAAAACACTCTTTTTTTCTCACTTAATAACCTTAGCAAGTTGGTTAATTCAGTTGACTCAAGCCTCTCTGGTTTCTGGATTCTGTCTTATCTGTCAGCAGGTCTGACTTTGTACCGACACCATGCTGTCCCAAGTCCTCAGCTGTGCGGTGAGGGGTGAGCTGGTCAGTGTCAGTCCTGTGCCGGTAGCCTTGCTGGCAGGACTGCTAGACTCACCATGCATTTGGCGATTGCGTTATTGACCTACTTATTTGATCGATATACTTAACATAATAATACACTGTCAGACACACTTAAAATGTAACTGTTAGTGAACTAAAACATTTTACATGCTCTTTAATAAAACAGAGTCCAGACACCTGTGGAGCCCTCACTCGGTGCAGCACCAATGTGGGGACTTCATAAAGAAGGGCTATGAGAAGAGAAAAGGCAGCTCCAGAGGGTGTTGTCCAGAAAAGAGGCTTCAGAACCAGCACTGTGGAGAGCTCCCGCCGCTGCAGGGAGACCTGCCGGAGGCCTGCCGCTCCCTCGGGCTGCACCCAGGTAATCTCACACAACTGCCCCTGACTCCTTAAACATGTAAATATTTTTCATCATGTTTACTGTTCAATATGAAATTTCTCCTCTTTATTTGTTTGTGGAACTCTCTAAAATGTCTTAGGAAAGAACCTTGGGCTCTGTAATTTAGAATACATCCTCCGTATTTAGATTCCTAGTCCATGAGTACTTCGCGGTTTTTCTCTGCACACACACGCACACAGACTTTTATCTCCCTGTCCCTCTCCCTCACTCACACACACACATTTTCTTGTAAATACATGGGCCCAGGTTATGGCAATAGCTATATTTTAAAAATTAGAGATGAGGATGTTTAGTAGGTTAACTGAAGTGCTATGTGGGCATATGGGACAGAAGCGTCAGAAGACCTCCCGCTGAGTGAACCCAGCCCCCTCCCGGGGCTTATTTGGATGATTTCATGGGGCCTTTGGGGTTGGGGTGGGCTGTGGCGATGACCTACCTGGGTTGCGGGTTGCAGGCTGCTGCGGGGTGCGGTGCTGAGGCTGGGTCACACGCTCCCCACTACATCCTCTGCTTTGACTGGCCTGGTTGCTCTTACCCTGTGTCCTGAGATGTCATAGTGATGCCGTGGGTGTGGGTGCGCAGGACCCCTGTCCCACCCGCCAACTGTCAGAAGTCATCACTTCACTTCTGTTCGCAAAGGTGCCTGTGCTGGTGTTCAGACTTCCTTCTTGACCTGTAGTCCCTGTGAATTCCCAGAGTGAACAAGGAAAGGCGGCACCAGCTGAACAAGGAAGTTTTGTATCTGCTTCATCCAGCCCCCCTCGTTGGCACTGACCATGTTTGCACTGTTGTACCCTTTCCCCCACCCTGTGTATGTGCATGCGTCTTTATGTGGGTATATGCATGTACATGCACACATGTGTGTATGTATATACATATGAATGTGTCCATATGTACGTGTGCATATACTCTCTTTGGCACCTTGGAGTGGGGGTCCTGGCACTCCTAAGCATTCCGGCATGGTTTTCTAACCAAGGACATTCTCCTGAGTAGCATTTTCCCCTCCAGAATAGGAAATGAACTCTGCCACACATGGAGCCTAATCACATCACCCAATGTTCCAGTGACATTGTTTCCTTTGCAGTCCAGGACCCTGTCCACATGTGCACAGGGTGTCTAATTGTCGTGGCTCGTCAGACTCCTGTGACCTGGAATGATTTGTTGATCTTTCTGTCTTCTGTGTGCTTGAGGGTTTTTAAGCATTCAGACTCTACTTTTGTGGGGTGACTCAGTATGGCTTGCTCTGCTGGTCCCTGATGGCCAGACTCAGCTAAGCTTTTTGCGGGGTGGGCTCATACTGGGCTTTGGGGCCAGAGTGGGGAGAAAGAAGAACACAGGTCATAGGTCATGGTGAGGTGGTGCAGCAGTGCATGGTCTGCGTCTGTCCCCAGGGGCAAGGGCAGGGGTGGGTGGCATGGAGTGACCTATGGGGTTGTGGAGAGCAGATGGAACGGTTCATCTGTGGACCCAGTAAAAGTTTCACTAAGAGGCAGAAGGACTTGGGGAAGTTTGGTGATGGACACAGAGCTGAGAGAGGGAGGAGCATGTCTAGGTGCTCTCTGATCCGAGCAGCCAGGTGAGCACAGGATGCCCGGGTCTGCTGGGGAGTCCCAGGCTTGGCTCTGGGACGTCGATGCAGTGTGGGAATGCAGAGGAGATCCAGAGAGGCCTGGGTGGGAAGGCAGCCTCGTGAGACCCATCAGCCTGGAGCATGGGAAACCAGGCAGGGTGTTCAGAGTTCAGGTGGAGGAGGGTCCCAAGACACAGGGCTGAGGAGCTTCAAGAGGAGAGCAGGGAGGTACAGGCCCTGGGGGCCCAGGGACAGCCTGCCTTCCAAGGGCCCTGGTGCACATGAGTAGGGCCCAAAGCTCCCGGGTGCTGTAACACCACCGGGGGAGCTGCTCAGCAGATGTGTGCCATGTCCCCGGGGGGAGAGAGGGTTGGTTCCAAGTACTGATAACATTAATGGAATCTCCTATGGAAGCAAATTGTTGAGTCCAAATTTAAGTTTTTACTCACTTGACTCATCTTCGCTATGCATAGTTTTGGCAAGAAAACATAATTAGTTGATTCATTTGTTAAAATCATTACCTCAGTCTTGTCACTCTGATGGATTTTCCACGTGTTGCACATGCATACGCAGGCGTGCACATGCACACCCGTTTTAAGTAACAGCACTGGTCGCTGTGCCCAGAGAACTTGGTCTAACGAGGGCTGTGTTCTCCCCTCTGTCGCAGACTCCACAGACGCTGAGGACTCAGTGTCCTCTTCTCAGAAGTCAAGTTTATCAACACAAAAGGTGTTAAATCCTTTGCCTGCTCCCGAAAAGTACAGAAAGCGAAGAATGCCTGGTGGGAGATTCCTGGGGCCTGCGGACCAGGAGTGTCTCAGCTGCCTGGAGGAGAGTCTGAGCAGACAGAACAGCTCCGAGGGCAGGAGCGAGAGAACCTTTTCTCACGTGGAGGCGTCTGAGCCTGAAGAGCAGAGGCCCCACAGCACGAGTGGTGCCAGGGAGGTGAGTGCAGAGTGCAGGGTGGCTGGATGCCACAGCTGAGTCGCTGCTGCGTGTGGTAACGCTGTGTCTTCTGTTTTCAACGTCAACTGTGATCACAAGGCAAATGCAGCCCTTAAATGCACTTTCCCTTGGTGTTCGTCCCCTCCCTGTTTTGCAAAGTATGCTTCCCTGCGTTGGGATCCAGGCATGGTAGGCGGGCTTCCCAGCTGGTCGCTGCAGGTCCTGGGTCAGAGTCTGCTTTCACAGGGGCCCTGGCTGTTGTCCGTTCTTATGTCTGTCTCCCACTCTCACTGTGCAGGTTGAGGGAAGGAAGGAAAGTGGGAATGTGCGCAGGCCTTTCCTGTCCTCCAAGGGTAGACGGTGCCGGGCGCAGAGCCAAGCCAAGCGGACATGTGCACTTGAGGACCTGGGACTTTGCGGGGGTGGGGGGCACTGCCCATGGCTCCTCCTCCCCTCAGCTCAGGGCTGTGGCCTCATGGTGGCTGTCCTCTTGGAGAGGGCACTACCTGTGCTCCTCAGGTGGAAGATGGGAGTCTGAGTGACTGCACTGTGTCCACCCTGAGGACCATGGCTCTGTCACCCATGCCTGTCACCTGGTGGAGTGTCCAGATTTAGCCTCTGATGGAGGTGTTTGTGCCAAACACTCACTGGGATGGTCTCAGCCTCAGTTTTGGGGGCCAGCAGCCAGGCCTCAGTGTTACCATGAGACTGGGTACAGGATACGGGCTGCGCACCCCTGGTGTGAACCTGGGCAGAGCAGTGCTCCCTTGGTGGGCCTGCCCCTGGGGGCCGAGGGTACACCCACCACCCATTGCCATGCTCCTTGGTGCTCAGGGGCTCGCATGGCGTAGGTGGTGGTGGCGGGAAGTGAGGGGCATCCCAGCTGAAGCGGCATTCCCTGCCCTGGCCCAGGACCTCCTGTCACTCGGGGTCTCACCGGCTGTTTCAAAGTTCTTCAGTAGAAAGTCCCTCTGTCTGTTAATTAACAGTGAGGAACACTGGCTGTGAAGGTGGGGCTCTCACTGACCTTCTGCCTGGAAATGATTCCTGCAGACCTGGGACCAGTCCTATGTCCCCAGCTCTGGTCGCAGCCTGTGCGACAGATGTAAGCCTTTACTCCCCGCCTCCCTCCACAGACCCTCACAGTAAGTTTACCCTGAACACTGGGAAAGTGAGTGGGAAAGCATGAGCCATTCCCCCATTCTTCAGTAATTCTTTCAAATTGGTAAAATAATTTTTCTAAAGGGAGGAAAGGAGAGAGCATCGCAGTGAATGCCAATGACAGCTGACTGTGTCAGGGCTGTGTGGGCACTGGGTACAGCGGAGGAGGTTCTGTCCGGTAGCCTCTTCTGCACTTGTGACGTAATTACATCCAGGGCCTTCCAGGCACTGGTGACTGTGCAGGCTGAGACTGGCTCCGAGGGGTGTCCCCTCCAGGAGTCACTGTGGACTGGTCCGGAAGACCTGAAACAGCCACCCCTGTGGGCGTTCCCACAACCTTGGCCCTGAAACTGTCATTGTGGGTTTGGTGGCGGTGTGGCAGTGCCAACGGGTGGTGTGACGCCAGGTAGTATAGGCTGCTCACATCCTCCCTCAGCCTTTCCTCCTGCTGTGAGATGGCACCCCAACCTACTGTTGTGGACACTCAGGGCACCAAGGTCTTCCGATCCACCATGGTCACGCGTCCAGGGGTGGGGAGGTGAATCCCATGAGTCATCCCCTGTGGGTTTGTGAGCAGCCCCGTCAGAGCAGCCCCATCAGGTGGAGTCCGTGGGACAAGAGTGTCAGCACGGTGCCTGGTGGCCACATGAGCATGTGGCGTTAGAAGCCTTGTGTTCCAGGAACTGGAAGCCAGTGTCGTGGTTTTGTCGCCACTGCAGGTGTCTCCCAAATTGCCCGCAGCTGTGCCACCTGGAAAGAAGGCCACCCTGGAGGAGACACTCCTGGACGCGCTCCTCGACCTGGTAGACAGGTACTGGAATGGCTGCAGGTCCCTGCACAGCAACGAGATGTTCCTGGGTGAGTCAGGAAGGGACAGTCAGCCTGTGGGCTCAGTCGCCTGTGGGCCCAGCCACATGTGGGCCCAGCCACGTGTGGGCCCACCCTTCAGGCAGCATTGTGTTAGTTGGTATTTGTTCTCCCCTTGGGTTCCGGGGCCCGCACCCTGCCGGACCTTCCCCGTCAGCTGCCACCGGCTGCTGCGCTGCAGGGAGTGAGCATCCTGACGGTGTTCCTCACAGCAGCTGGGGGCGCCCCTGAGGTGTGGCTTTTGGGTTTTCCAGCTGCTGGCTTGGGTTCGGGGAGATGCCTCGTCTGGTTTTGTTGGAAATGCCATACAGTTATTTGTTTCTCATCGCTTTGTTTTCACGTGGGGATTTGGAGAGATTAAAAGGCTGTTGCTGTCTTCTCTGAATCTTTTGAGAGTTTGATCACATGCAGGCCCCAGAATTTGTCAAGGTTTTGATGGAAATGGCTGTGGTCCAGGGGGGTGGCCCCTCCTCCCCTGAGAGGACTTCGGTTTGCTTCCACCTGGCGCCTGGGTGCAGGAGCACATTGGGGACCCCTCCGCCCAGAGTCACGGTGTGAAACAGGATGCTGCATGTTCCGGGGGCTACTCCTTTCCCCTGGGGTGCACGGGAAGTCTGGGCTGCAGCGTTTAGTGTCCTAACAGGAGCAGGGACTTGCTAGCCCTCTCCTTCCTGACAGAGCCTGGGTCCTGCCTGGAGCTGCCACCTTAGCTGCTGCCAGAGGCCCTTGAGCACTTCAGCTGATCAGTCTTATGGCAGCTTTTCCTCCTACCATCCGGGCACTCCATCAGCATCCCCATTAGTCTACCCCTCCTGTTAGGGTAGCAGCAGGCTACGAGGCTGCTATCCCCAGTAGTGAAGGTGCCAGGTGGTGCTGGCGTGCAGGTCCCAGGCCAGCACAGGAGCAGTCAGGGCTGTTGAAGAGAGTGTGCTGTGTGGCTGTGCGCGCAGCCAAACCACCTAGGCATAGCCACCTCCTAAGGGACACCTTTTCTCTAGGATAAAACTTCTGCTCTTCTCTGCCTCTTATCCTTGACAGAATGGAAAAGAGCTGGAGCAAAGATCATTTCAGTGGTGGCCACGTCCCTTTGCCAATCTTCATGCCTGTCCATGGTGTGTGTGTAGCTCAAAATGTGTGGAATATTATTTTCTTTACACTTTATCCTTTCAGCATAAATGCAATAATGATCCTTGATTTGTACTCCTAGCTCAGGCAGGACATATTTTGTCATCTGTTCAAGACTTTACAGCAACACAGGACAGTTCGACAATTTTGAGTGAAGAAATTAGCTACCTGACTCTGGAAAATAAATCTTTGCAAAATCGCCTTCTTGAACAACAGCAGCAGTACAGCAAGAAGATTAGTGAAGTGGTGTCAGAGCTCAACAACACTCGGAAGGAGATGGTGAGCCACGCCCCTTCTGTTTCCTTTTGTTCACAGTCGGTGTGAAAACATCGCTTTCACTTCACAGAATGAGGGAAGACTCTCAACCCTGCACTTTACTTCCCTTTAGCTGCTGTGGGTCTGCAGGACTGGGGCTCCTCTCCTGCCTTTCCAGGATCATAAACCCTTCCCACTGGGCTTTCCGCACCTGTGGGGACTCTAGCCTGACTTTGTGTCACTCCCAGACCCCACAGCAAAAGTTGGAGGCATCGCCACTTCTTCCAGCTCTGCCTCTCCCCAGCAGCTGCCTTCTCTGAGAGAGGGTGAGTGGGAGAGACAGAGAAGATGAAGCCAGGCTTGAGGTGGAGCTTTTGTGGCCCCATGTTCCCTGGCTTAGGCTCCCCAGACCACGAATGAGAAAGGTTAGCTGGGTGAACCTGGGGTTCCTGCCCCTGTCCTGCTTGCACCAGCTAGCTACAGGACCTGAGGTGTCCAATTGGTCCTAAGGGAATTTCCACCACCAGGTGGCACCCAAGGGCAGCCAGAGCCAGCACAGCTGGGCCCAGCTTCTGAGCCCAAGACTCCTGTGTGGCAGGGCTGCCCTTGTCCTGTGTAACCTCACCATAAGACCATCACACATGAATGTCTGCATTTAAAAAAAAGGAAAAATCTCAAATTAACAAATTTACACCTCAAGGAACTAGAAAAAGAACAATAAACTAAAGCCAAAGTTGACAGAAGGAAGAAAATACTAAAAGTCAGAGCAGAAATAAGGAGAGAATAGAAAAACAATAGAAAAAATCCACAAAACTGAGTTGGGGTTTTTTCAAAAAAACTATACAAAATCAACAAACCATAAGCTAGACTAAGAAAAAAAGAGAAGACTCAAAATCAGAAATGAAAGGGGAGAGATTACAATGTATGCCTCAGAAATAAAAAAAATCATAAAGGACTAATATGAATGATTGTATGTGAACATATTGGACAACCTAGAAGAAAAGGAGAAATTCCTAGAAACATACAACCTACCAAGATTGTATCAAGAAGAAATAAAACCTGAACAGATCAATAACTGTAAATAAGGAGACTGAGCAGTAATCAAAAAGCTCCCAGAAAAATTTAACATTACATCAAGAAGATTATACACCATGATCAAGTGGGATTTTCCTTCTGGAATGCAGGGCTGGTTCAACATATGCAAATTAATATACCGCATTAATAGATTGAAAGATAAAAACCACGCAGTTGTCGCAATAGTTATAGAGAAACCATTTGACAAAGTTCAATGTTCATTCATTTTTTAAAAAAGACTCAACAAAATAGGTATGAAAGGAAATTTCCTCAACATATGAAGGCCATTTATGTAGCCACCGACAACATGATCACTAAAGGCTTTTCCTCTAAGGTTGCGCAAGATGAAGAATCCCACTCTCACATGGCCTCCGCAATGATTTTTTGGATATGACACCAAAATCATAGGCAACAGAGGCAAAAATAAACGAGTGGGACTACAGCAAACTGAAATGCTCCTGCATAAGAAAGGAACAGTCAGCAGCATGAAAAGGAAGCCTGCAGAATAGGAGGAAATATTTGTGAACCATGTATCTGATAAGGTGTTAATATCCAGAATACAGAAAGAACTCATACAGCTCCACACCAAGAGAAAAAGGGAAAGAGCCTCATTTAATAAATGGACATTTTTCTAAAGAGGACATACAAATGGTCAACAGGTGCATGGAAAGGTGCTCAGCGTCACTAAGCATTGAAGAAATACGTATCAAAACCACAATGAGCTATTGCCTCACACCTGTTAGAACAGCTGTCACCAATAAACCAACAAATAATAAGTGCCGATGAGGATGTGGAGAAAAGGGAACCCGTGCACTGTTGGTGGAGTGTAAATTGATGCAGCCGCTGTGGGAAACAGTATGGAGTTTCCTCAGAAAATTAAAAATGGAGCTGCTATACAATCCAGCAACCCACTTTTGGGTAGATCCTCGTAGGAAATAAAATCAGTGTGGCCAAGAGATAGCTGCACCCCCATTTTCACTGCAGCATTCCTCATGGTAGCCGAGATGTGGAAGCAGCCTGTGTCCATCCTCTGGTGGACAAAGAACATGCGTTTACAAGGGAATATTATTCAGCCTTGAAAAGAAGGAAATCCTTCTCATTGTGCAACAACATGGATGGACCGCAAAGTTAAGTGAGTCAGACAGAACAAACTGCATGATCTCTTATACATGGAATATTAAAAACTTGAGTAGAAGGGAGACTTCCAGCCAAGATGGAGGCACAGGTAGACACACTGTGCCTCCTTGCACAACCAAAATAAGAACAATTTGAAAACAAAAAAACAACCAGAACTGACAGAAAATTGAACTGTATGGAAGTCTGACAACCAAGGAGTTAAAGTAGACACATTCATCCAGACCTGTAGGAGGGGTGGAGTTGGGTGGCCAGGTAGAGAGGGCTCCCAGCAGGGCGGCTGGCAGACCTGGGGTCCCACGTTCACACACAGATAAACCAGGTGAAACTGGGGAGCAAGACACACCACACAACCCAGGGTCCCAGCACAGAGAAATAAAGCTTCAAAGCACTGATTGAAAACACCTGTGGCAGTTGAAGTGCCAGGAGAAACTCCAAGCCTCACAGGAGAGTTCACTGGAGAGACCCACAGGGTCCCAGGACATACACAAACCCACCCACACAGGAATCAGCACCAGAAGGGCCCAATTTGTATGTGGGAAGTGGGGGAAGTGACTGAAATCTGGCAGAGAACAGAGCAAGCGCCATTGTTCCCTCTCAGACCCCTCCCTCACATACAGCATCACAACTCAGTGACATGGGTTACTCCACCCTGGTGAACAACTAAAGCTCCACCCCTTATTACATAACAGGCATGTCAAGACAAAAAAAAAAAATGGCCCAAATGAAAGCATAGATCAAAGCTCCAGAAAAAACACAACTAAGAGACAAAGAGGTAGCCAACCTATCAGATGCACAGTTCAAAACACTGGTAATCAGGATGCTCACAGAATTGGTTGAATTTGGTCACAAATTAGATGAAAAAATGAAGGCTACAGTAAGTGAAATAAAGGAAAATGTACAGGGAACCAATAGTGATGGGAAGGAAACTGGGACTCAAATCAATGGAGTGGACCAGGAGGAAGAAAGAAACATCCAATCAGAAAAGAATGAAGAAACAAGAATTCAAAAAAATGAGGAGAGGCTTAG
>PVKU01011224.1:0-45217 GCA_004027475.1 Anoura caudifer | reverse complement strand
AAGAGATAGCCAACCTATCAGATGCACAGTTCAAAGCACTGCTGATTAGGAAGCTCACAGAATTGGTTGATTTTGGTCGCAAATTAGATGAACAAATGAAGGCTATAGTAAGTGAAATGAAGGAAAACGCACAGGGAACCAGTAGTGATGGGAGGAAAACTGAGTCTCAAATCAATGGAGTGGACCAGAAGGAAGAAAGAAACAACCAAACAGAAAAGAAGGAAGAAACAAGAATTCAAAAAAATGAGGAGAGGATTAGGAACCTCCAGGACATCTTTAAACATCCCAACATCCGAATTATAGGGGTACCAGAAGGGGAAGAGGAAGAGCAACAAATGGAAAACTTATTTGAACAAATAATAAAGGAGAACTTTCCCAACCTGGCAGAGGAAATAGACTTCCAGGAAGTCCAGGAAGCTCAGAGAGTCCCAAAGAAGGGGGACCAAGGAGGAACACACCAAGGCACATCATCATTACATTAGCCAAAATTAAAATGAAGGAGAGAATTCTAGAAGCAGCAAGGGATAAGAGGACAGTCACCTGCAAAGGACTTCCCATCAGACTTACAGCTGATTTCTCAAAAGAGACCTTCCAGGCAAGAAGGGGCTGGAAAGAGGTATTCCAAGTCATGAAAGTCAAGGACCTTCATGCAAGATTGCTCTATCCAGCAAAGCTTGCATTTAGAATGGAAGGGCAGATAAAGTGCTTCTCAGATAAGGTCAAGTGAAAGGAGTTCATCATCACCAATCCCTTATTACATGAAATGTTAAAGGGATTCATCTAAGAAAAAGAAGATAAAAATAGGACAGTAAAAAGACAGCAAACTCACAGATATTAACAACCACACCTAAAAGAAAAGCAAACTAAGCAAACAATAGAACAGGAGCAGAAACACAGAAATGGAGATCACATGGAGGGTCAGAAACAGGAGACTGCGAGGAGGAAAGAGGGGGAAAAGGTACAGAGAATAAGTAGCATAGACGGTGGGTAGAAAATAGACAGGGGGAGGGCAAGAATAGTGTGGGAAATGTAGAAGCTAAAGAACTTATGACACATGGACATGAACTAAAGGGAGGAATGTGGGTGGGAGGGGGTGTGCAGTGTGGAGGGGAATGATGGGGGAGAAATGAGACAACTTTAATAGCATAATCAATAAAATATATTTTTAAAAAGTGAAAAAAAAATTTTACTTTCTGGGCTCTGGCTGGTGTCGCTCAGTGGATTGAGTGCTGGCCTGGGAGAACCAAAGAGTCACTGGTTCAATTCCCAGTTAGGGCACATGCCTGGGTTTCAGGCCAGGTCCTCAGTGCAGGGACACATGAGAGGCAACCATACATTGATGTCTCTCTCCCTCTCTTTCTCCCTCCCTTCCCCTCTGTCTAAAAGTAAATAAAAATAAAATCTTTAACAAATTTTACTTCCTGGTTTTTTTAATATAAACATATTAAAGTCATTAACCTCATTAGCAATCAGGGAAATGCAAATTAAAGCCACAGTGGGATACCACTACAAACTCAGCAAATTGGCAAAAATTCAATTTTCAGTCTTTTAAAAGAATGTCAATTATATACCAATTAAAAGGTGTTCAAAAATACTGATAATATCAGGTTTTGATAATAATGTGGAGCATAGGAACCCTTAATCACTGCCAATAGGAGTATAAATTGGTAGAAATGTTTTAGAAAACAGCTTGGCATTATCTAATAAAGTTGAAGGTAAACATAGCTGAGAGCCTAGCAGTTCTGCTATGTGTATGCCCTGGAAAAACTTGTGAACACACACTGTAAATAAGATAAGTGTTTAAAAATGTTCATGACAACATGATTTGTAATAGCCCTCAATACTAAAACCACAAGTCCATCTTTAGTAAAATCGAAGCATATATTGTAGCATACTCATTCAATGGAATGAATACTTTATAGCAATGATAATACACAGCTATACACTGTGACATGGATGAAATCTCAAAACAAAATGTCAGGCAAAGGGAGAGAGAGCAAGAGTGACGGAGAGAGAAAGAGAACCCAAATGGTATGGTTCCATTCAGATAATACTGAAAACCAGGATACATATCTAGGGGTAAAAAGCAAGGACTTGATTATCGGGAGTTAAGAGTTATCTCTAGGTCTTGGAGAAAATGGTTTACTGTGGTCTTTCAAGAAGCTTAGAACTAGTCAAGGAACATGTATGAGTGACCCATGGACATGGACAACAGGGTGGGGATTGACTGTGGGATTGAGGTGTGGGATGGGTGGAGGAGGGCAAAGGGGGAAAAACTGAGACAACTGTAATAGAACACCAATAAACATTTAATAAAAAATAAGCTTAGAAGAGCTAATGTCTTTTAGAATGAATGTCACAACTAATAACCAATAGTAATGCATTAGTACTATTAACTAAAAGCCCATAGTTTATTCAGATTTCCTTAGTTTTCACCCAATGCCTTTTTTTTCCTGTTTCAGGATCCCATCCAAAACACCGTATTACCTTTTCTCATCATGTCTCCTTACGCTTCTTTTGGCTGTAGCACTTTCTCAGACTTCTCACGTTTTTGATAACATTGACAGTTTTGAGGAGGAGTGGTCAGGGATTTTGTAGAATGTCCCTGTATTGGAATTTGTCTTGTGTTTCTTATGGTTAGGCAGGAGTGATGCATTTCTGTGAAGAAAACCACAGAGGTGAAGTACCATTACTATCACACCATATTAAGGCAAAATGTTGTCAACATAACTTATCAGTGGTGACGTTGACCCCGATCACCTACTGAGACAGCGTTTCCCAGGTTTTTCCACTGCAGTTATTTCCTTCACCCCTGAATCCCCCACAGTATTTTTTTGGAAAGAAGTGATTAAACCAACACTCAAGAGGGGTGTGTGTGCGCATGTGTCTATGTACGTTAAGATCCACCTCCTTAAAGGTGAAGTATCTATATAAATTATCTGGAATTCTGGAGAATGCGTAGTTGAAGAAAAAATGTACAGGGAACCAATAGTGATGGGAAGGAAACTGGGACTCAAATCAACATTGTGGACCAGAAGGAAGAAAGAAACATCCAACCAGAAAAGAATGAAGAAACAAGAATTCAAAAAAATGAGGAGAGTCTTAGGAACCTCCAGGACATCTTTAAACATTCCAACATCTGAATCATAGAGGTACCAGAAGAAGAATAGGAAGAGCAACAGGTTAAAAAGTTATTTGAACAAATAATTAAGTAGAACTTCCCCAATCTGGCAAAGGAAATAGGCTTCCAGGAAGTCCAGGAAGCTCAGAGAGTCCCAAAGAAGGTGGACCCAAGGAGGAACACACCAAAGCACAACATCATTACATTAGCCAAAATTAAAATGGAGAGAATTCTAGAAGCAGCAAGGGATAAGGGGACAGTCACCTACAAAGGACTTCCCATCAGACTTTCAGCTGATTTCTCAAAAGAGACCTTCCAGGCAAGAAGGGGCTGGAAAGAGGTATTCCAAGTCATGAAAGTCAAGGACCTTCATGCAAGATTGCTCTATCCAGCAAAGCTTGCATTTAAAATGGAAGGGCAGATAAAGTGTTTCTCAGATAAGGTCAAGTGAAAGGAGTTCATCATCACCAAACCCTTATTGTATGAGATGTTAAAGGGATTTATCTAAGAAAAAGAAGATAAAAAATATGACAGGAAAAAGACAGCAAACTCACAGGTATTAACAACCACACCTAAAACATAAGCAAACAGCCAGAACAGGAGCAGAAACACAGAAATGGAGATCACATGAAGGATTAGCAACAGGGGAGTGGGAGGAGGAGAGAGGGAGAAAAGGTACAGAGAATAAGTAGCATAGACAGTGGGTAGAAAATAGACGGAGGAGGGCAAGAATAGTGTGGGAAAAGTAGAAGCTAAAGAACTTATGACACATGGACATGAACTAAAGGGGGGAATATGGGTGGGAGGGGGTGTTCAGGGTGGAGGGGAGTGAAGGGGGGAAATGAGACAACTTTAATAGCATAATCAATAAAACACATTTTAAAAAAAGAAGAAAAAAGATCTCACATTCAGATCCCTTCAGGCACGTGAGCCCCGGCCTAGCTGCCTACCATGTATGGTGTTTACATATTGGGCATATAGGCTGCAGTCCTCTCTTTTGCCTGTTGCTGTTCCACTAGGTTTGTGCCTCTCACAACCACCTCCTTTGTCATTGTGTCACATGGTCATGACAGTTTTAAAGGAACTCAATTACTATGAAATCAGGGTTTTGGAGCTCTGGAAGTTTTGACATTATGTCACTGGTGGGAAGCCAGGGAAGGAGAAGTACAATCTGCTTCTATTTTCAGTATCCACACACAGCAATGAAATTAGAGCAGCAAGAGCTCTTGTCTCCATGGCTGTGTCATTTGAGGGGCTGTATATCTCTGTGTCATCTCTGTGGCTGTATACATCTGTGGCTGTATATCACTCAGGCATCTGTAACCTGCAGTTCTAACATACTTTGCCTTAGCACCCAGGATAGAGTAGTTTGAAAGGTGGCTTGGTGAGAACCAAGATATTAGAGCTACAGATCTCTCAACAATGGGGGCAACATCATCTCGAAATAGCTCCCCCAGACAATATAAATGTTAAGGTACAAACACTAATTTTCTATTCTGTGGAACTCCCTGCAACTACTCAGGAATACATAAGCACAATTCATATGAAGCAATCACTGCCAGGCCTATCTTAGTAATATCAAGGCATACAGGGTAGGGGGAGGACCACAAAGTAAGAGTTTTAATTAAATGAAAGGTGTAATTAATATCAAATTGAAATGAAATCCACAAATGAGGTTGGCCAGCAGAGATTATATCCAGTGAGAATTCAAGCTGCTGTAGTCAATTTTAATTACATTCCTGAAATAGAAGGCTGCAAACAGGATTTGAATAGATGGCTTAGATAAACCTCTGCTCCAATAACACATTTTCTAGAAATATTCTCAGTCTACCAAAATTAGAAGGTGATACCAAGGTGGTAAAGAAGCATTCTAAAGAGGATTTTCTGAAAGAGATACAAACCTAGTGTGTTAATACAATGTAAAGCTTGTTTGTTTGTTTTTTAGGAGAGCAAGCACGGCAGAAATGTATGCCATTGGTAGTAAAGAAGCATTAAGTACCATTTTTTAATCTCTTTTTCCCTCTTTTAGGTTGAATTTTCTGCCAAGTTCTTCCTATCTCTTTAGCTTGCAAAGTAAAACTGAATATCTGCATTTCTGTAATATAGGATATTTCTGTATAATTCGTAGGAAAGGGCAGGAAAAGTAAAGAAGTTGAACTAATTTCTAAACCATTCTCGGTTCTTCTATATTGCCTGCCATAGACTGGACAACTGCAAGGGGATTTTTAGATAAAAATATGGTACTCCTTTTCCATGGTTGTAATAAATCAGCACGAACTTAGTGGCCTAAAACAATAAAAATGTATTACCTGATAGTTTTGTGGGACCGAAGTTTGAAATCAGTTTCACTAGGGCCGAAATCAAGGTGTTGACAGGGCCACACTCCCATTGGAGGCTCTAGGGGAGAATCCATTCCTTGCCTCTTCCTCCTTCTGGTGGCTGCTGGTATTCCTTGGCTCATGGCAGCATCACTCCAGGGTGTCTCATGAGGTGGCAGTCCAGATGTCAGCCAGGCCTACAGTCACCTGAGAACCTGATTGGAGATCAAGGATCTGTTTCCAGTTTCACTCACATGGTTGTTATGCTTTACTCCCTTGTTTGTTGTTGGCCAAACACCTTAGTTCCTCACCATATGGGCCTCTCCTCAGGACTGCAGCTGACCCTCCCTTGAGGGAATGATCTAAGTCTAAGAGAAAGACCAAGCAGAAGCTGCAGGGCCTCTCATAACCTGGTGTCAGAAATCACATACCACCACATCTACCTTTTTATATTGCTCACACAGACCACCATAGAGGAGAAAAACAATTCTAGCCCTCTAGGTTCTTTGGCTGGTTTGATAATCAAATTAACATAAAACATATCAACAGGAGAAAAAAAACAAATTTAATTACATATATATGTGACTCCTCCATATATATGGGACTCAAGGATAAATTGGGCAATTGAGGCTTATATTGCCATCCTGACCTAAGGAAAGGAGGACAGGCCTGGTGCTTCAAAAGTGAGGAGGGAAATTTACAGGACATTAAGCGCGGATGTTTGGTATTTAGATGTCTGCCTTACCATACAGGTAGATCATTCAAAACTTATTTCTGGTAATAGTTCTCTTTTTGAGCCAGGCCCCTTATCGAAAGTGTTTTAGGCAGTTTAGGGAAAGAAAAACATTTTTCCTGAATTTGCTGGGTGCTCATTGCCATCAGCTCAAAATGATCCACATATCATGCATTTTGCTCCCTGTCACCAACATTACGCAAGAGCACTAATACCAAGAGGCCAGAGATCATTAGGAGCCATCTTGGAGGCAGGCTACTGCAGCACTTGACTACACTACCCTATCCTCTTAGCCACTGATTTGATTGAAGAATGGGCATATGAACCAAATGAAGCTCGTCAGAGTGCATTTCTGAGAATCACATATATGGGTGCCAGAAATAAAAGCCACTCTCATTTTCTTTGGATCTCAAGCTGCTATGGTATAACCCTGAAGATTTTGCTGGTCATGTTCCCAACCACATAGAGGAAGCCCTTATAAAGTGGAAGAGAATGAAGCCAAAGAGAGGAAGAACCAGAGCTAAGAGCTGAAATAAAGAACGCCTTGCTGACATCTTGTGGGCCTCTGGTTCCTTCCATGCTTGAAATTCACCCTTGGATTTCATAGTGACACAAGCCAATACATTTCTCCTTTTGTGCTTAAGCCAGTGGACTTGGGTTTCTGACTCTTGCAACTGGTAGGGCCTGGACTCTGATGCAGCTTAAGGAGCCTCCTGGGAACAAACTCATCTTACAGGAGAATAGAGAATCAAACTTGCTGCAGTGACAGAGCCTTGGCTATGTAAGAAGTAACCCCTAGAAAGGAATGGGTCACTTAAATTTTTCTCCCAGCCTCACTCCCTTAGAACCAGGCCTAAGTTCTATAGATGAAGGAGGGGTTTTTTAAAAAGTGGGAAAATGGTTTCATTATAAACTCTCTAGGAGTTTGGGGTAAAAACAATCCCAAATTTGTGTCCTTGTGACAATAGGTCACACCAAGAGGAGGGAGAGGTGTTTTTACAGCATAGGCACAGAACACAGTAAGGGCCTTGCAGGCTGGAGAAGCCTGGCTCAAAACCACAGCTGATGCTGTGGTGAGCAGGGCTTTCTGGTTGGTGCTGTGATGTTGGGTGTGGCCTGTAAATGTCCCTGCTAGAGCTGATTACTTTCCAGAACCCAAAGGGAGAGAGATGGCCCTCTTTGACATCTTTCCTCACATGGCACCAAGAAGACCCTCTGAGCTTTCTCTTTTCTAGCTCGGCCCGTCAGCAGTTCCCTGGTGCCCCACCTGGATTTTGAACTGAGCTCTTATTATATATGAGTCCCTACAAAGGTCCAAGCACAGAGCTTTGCCTCTGTACTTGGCTCCAAAAATATTGTAGTGAAAGCCTTCCACTTTCAGACAGCAGATGGCACTGTGAGACAAGTATAAGGGGAAAACAAAATCAAACAGCAATCTTCCGCGGGATCCGGACCTATTTAAAACCTGCATCTCCGAAGAGGGTTGTGAATAGAAGTCGCCTATCCAGGCGCGTTTGCTATTGTGGTCTATCCCCTCCCTGCTCAAATGTGGTCCTTAGATTAGCGGCGCAGGCACAACCCGTGAGCTTGCCAGAAATGCAGAATCTCAAACCAGACTCCCCTGCCCCCCACCACGGAATCCATTCCTTGGGCAATGTCTTTTTAGCTGATCAAAAGCATTTGAAAAGTTTTCAGTTAGGTAGCAGCGCAGATGTTCAGCAGTGTTGCTAAACAAAGCAACCCAAAATACTCGCTTCCCCTTTAAGAAAAAAACTGCTTTTGTAAAATACTCGCTAAAAGAACTTGTAGTGCCTGCTGCTTTTAGGCAGCAGATGGCACTGTGGGACAACTCTAAAGCAGCAGTTTTTCCTGTAGCTAGGTGGAAGCCTAGGAAAGAAAGGATCCAACACACTAATCTTCAGCTAGATCTGTACCTATTTAAAATCTACTCCTCCAAGGTCAGAAGATTAGGAACTCTTCTGGATGAGGAAAATAAAATAAGCTTGTGGAGACTGGTGAAAAAGAAGACAAGGACTTTCCTCTGCAAGGGGAAAAATAAGTCACATTTACATGTTAAGTGTCAGAACAGTCCTCTGAAATTCTCTTAAGATTCATTGTTAGAACTCCAGCCCTTGGAATTAGTGCTTAAAACACAAATGCTTCTAGGAGGTAACACATTTCACCATCATTAATACCTTTCTTGGCATTAATTTGTCACCTTGCTTTGTAATACAGGTCATACATATGCTGATAGAAAAGATACTCCCCAGACACAGACAAACTTGTCAGAGAGACAGGAAGAGGATTAAGTACATGCTCAAGGGTATAAGCCTGGGTGGGACCCCAGAGTCAGGCCTCTGAGCACTGGGTCCCAGGGGGAGGAGACTCTAGAAAGGAAGGGACCTGGGTTCCAAATGTGAACTCCTACTGACCTCTTCAGAGGCATTTGCCAGTACAGGCAGAGGGTAAGAGGAGGTGGAGTATATACATCCAGAGTTTGAGACAGAAGGATGCTCCTCAGCCACCTCTGGAGACAAGGCTTATGTGGTCTTGCTCAATCACGCCTGAATGCCCTAGGTCTTTGTCATCATGTGGCCATGGCCTCATCCACTGTCAAGCCTTATTAAGGGAAGACCCAATATGGGGCTACAGATGACTGGAAAACAGATTGAGGAACATCTGAAGAACATAAACTAATTCATCATATATAATTTACAGAACTCAAACCGTGTTGGTGACATTCTTTTAGGACTACCTGGGGAGTCTACCTAGATACTGCTTGGAGTCTCCCCAGGTAGAGTTGCCAGATTTAGCAAAAACAAAAACAAAATAGGACTCCCAGTTACATTTATTTTCAGGTAAATAATGAATAATTTTTTAGTATATAAATGTGCCCCATGCACTATTTAGGACAAGCTTCTATTTAAAAATTATGTGGCATTTTTCTGAAATTCAAATTTAACTGGGCATCCTGTATTTGATGTAACCACTGGAGAAATTCTCATGCACAAGTCAAGAACTCATGGACAGTGATGCTCGCCACAGCCTTGCTGTGCAATAGAAAACAGAAACAACCTAACTAGGGCTCTTGTGAGAAGAGACACACAGTCACCCCAAAACCACATGCTGTTGGGGAAAGCGGAGGAGAGAGGGCTCTGTCATCTCACCTCCCTTCTGCTATGTCTCACATTGGCAAAGACCATTGGAAAGCAAGAGGGCAAGTGAACATGGAGTCTGCAGTCTTTAGAGGTCAGCCTCCAGGGCTGTGCTATGGTCAACTGCGAGCACCTCCTCCCAAATCCATGCTCAGAGCCATCACATTTGTAAGTTGAAATTGACCATGGTCGGAGTACTTAACTCCACGGAAATCAGCAGACACTACAAAGCGGGGTTTCCCTTAGTGCTTGTGCTAACCACTTACCAGCAATGCATTATCATTTTCTGAGGCATAGAGCAGGATGGAAAAGGGTTGAGACTATGTAGAAGGGGAAATGGGGACTACCCAGCAAAACTGTTGTATCATATTCCATTGTATGAATAAACCTCCATTTATGTATCCATTCTCCTAGTAATGCAGCTACTCTCCCATAACTTGGTTTCTCACTCTTCAGTGGCTGCCCCCTGCCCTGGGCCCTTCAGTCTTAAAGGTGATGACTGTGCATCAGTTTGGAGCCAATCAGGAGAGAGGAGCCACATGGTAGATTGAACAGAGAAAGTTAAATATAAAGAATGATTCACTGTAACAGGGGGGATTGGAGTAATGAGAAGTTGGCCACTAAGAAGTAAAGAGAACTCTAGAGAATACATGTGTGGTTGATAGAACAACCACTGCCCATATGACTGCCTTAGACCCCCAAGAAAGAGTCCCCTCGCCCCTTCCCCACCCCAAACCTCCTAAAGAAGGCAGAGCCATGGCTCACTAAACAGCAGAGAAGTCACTGTGGTGCTGCACTTACCAAACTTACCAGAAATCTGTGCTCTGAAACTTGTTGGGAATTGTCCCTGTAGGGCACCAAGCAAAGCTGCTCACAGGGAGGTGACTTCACTAGAGGCTGTGAACCCACTGCAGGCTGCTGGACACTGCAGAAATTGTGGGTGCTACTGGAAATGTGCTTGGAGAAGCTGCATGTACTGCAGGAACTTGTGAGCGGGGAGCAAAAGCCTTCCACTTGCAATGTCACCTCCCTACCCTCTACTGACATCATGCCAGCTGGCCAAGGCAAGATATTTAAAGGGTTCAGATCCATTGTCACAGAGCTAGCAATGAGGGATGCATTTGGAACAAAGACAATCTGCACAAAAGCTTTCTGACGCTGCTGGTCCCTGGGGCTTCACTATCCCCGTTGGTTCCCTTGAACTTGAGTTCCTTCAGTGGAATCTCTCCAGTTAAGTCTTATGGGTATGCCATTTCTTTCTCATAAGGACTGACTGATTCAACTGTTACAATGAATGACCAGTACAATGACTGAAGGTATCAATATGAATTAAACCTCAAAAACATAACCTTGGATGAAAAAAGGGCCGCATCAGAACAGATAGATACAGTATGATACTTGTGTAAAATTTTAAGATACACAAACAATTACAGAAATTATTACTTATGGAAATACACATGTATTGTTAAAAGTGCAAGTGTTCATGGGCATGAGGAGAACGGGCTCCCCTGGAGAGGAAGAGGAGGAGCAAATAAATGTATAAGGATTAGGGGAGGAAGGTGAACTTTAACAGTTCTGTGTAATGTTTTAATTTTCTTTCTTTTTTAAGATTTCTGAAGTGAATTGTGTTAATTATTAGCATCTGTTAAATCTGGGGGTTGGTAGTGTGGTTGTCTGTTATAGTGTTTTACTCTTCTGTGTGCTTGAAATATTTAAAACTGTAACAATGTTAACTATTATGCAGATAGTCATTAAATATAAGTTTTTATTTTATATGTAGTGCTTGCTTGGAACTGACCATGCAAAGATGTAGAGAAAACTGACAATTCAACATGCCAGCACAAAAAAAATCTAGCAACAACAGTAGAATGTCGATGCACGAATGAGTGGTTTTAGAAATAGACTGGTTTAGAGACATTCAGGAGAGTAAGGGAGCACCAGGAAGATCCTGGGAAAACCTCGTGGAAGAGTGGAAATGGAATGGGGTCTTGGTGCTGGCTGGGATCTGTATAATAAGTGGAAAGAGGGTTCGTACTCCAGGCAGTGAAAACAGTGTTGTGAAGCACAGTGGTCACAGGGAGGGGCATCCTGGATGGCCAGAAGAGTGTTGGGTGGGTCAACGATTCTGGCCCAGGAGGGTGAGCTGGTTGGAAAAGGACTCTGTTAAGCCCGAAGCTTCTCCCTACCTGGATCATTCTGCTTGTGCCTCCACGTGCCAGGCAAAGAGCAGCCTGCAAAAGGCCTCCAAATTCCCTATAGGAGCCTGGATCTTTCTCTGTAGAGCGTGGGCAGTCATAGCTTTTCTTAGCTAAGCACTGACAGGATCCAAGCTGTGATTTAGGCAGATCAGTTTGGCAACTCCACGCATTATGGACTGAAAGGGAGAGAAAGCCAGAGGCAGGAGAAACTGTTCAGAGGTCACAGTCATTGTTGAATGACATGTGGAGGCGATGACCTGAACTAGAACCACTAGGAGTGAAAATGAGGAAGAAGTGGAAAGAAACTGGGGAATCTTTGACAGAACTCAGCAACTGTTGCTTCCAGAAGACTACGGAGAAATTGAACAGGGCTCCAAGGATTGGGAGAATAGTGATGTCCTTAAGAACACTAAGTGGCCTTGGGAGGGCAGGCAGCTCTGGGAAGATTAGAAGTTCCCTTGTATAAATTTTGAGTCTGAAGTGACATCTAAATGACCAATCTGTTAAGCAGGAAATTTGAGACTGGGGTCTTGGGAGACAAGCCGCAGCTGCTGGTTCAGATTCGGGTGCTGTCTTAGAAGTCATGAGATTGCACTTGCTTTTTGAGATGAATGATTAACGGGGGGAAATGCACCAAATGTCTTTTCATGTGGAATAACAAGTAGGAAGATACACAGAACCAGGGAAAGAGAAAGAGGTAGAACTGTGTCAAAGGGAAAAGCAGGTGGTAGAGAGAGTGTTGCCTCAAAGCCCATGCTGAGACCACAAGAAAGTCTGGTTTCCATGGGCTTTGGCAATTGCTTGCCCACCTAGCATCCTTTGACCAGGACAGAACCAAGTTCAGAAGAGTTTCTAATGGTCTCTAGCTTTCTCTCAGCTCCGGCCAGTTGTAGATGCCCAGGACCTGGAATCCAGGCCAATATTCAATTTTCTCAGGGAAGCTGTCACTTTAGCAGCTCTCTCATTTCTTATCTATCTTGAAATAACACTAATAATTAAGTGTGTCTTTCTTTGCAACCCCACAGCACATTTCTTGCTCCATCCGTTGGCCATCAAATAAATCCCTCTAAAGGAGATTCTGGAGTCACATGCCTGGGTTTAAATTTGGACTCCACCAATTACTACCTGTGACCTTGAGCCAATTACTAAAGCTACCATGTTGGACTTAGTTTGTCCACCAGGGGCCTAACACAATGACTAATGCAGTTAGTAGTTACTGAGTTTGATCAGATTTTGCAAAACCCCTGGCTCCACGTGTCACTTCTACTCTATCTTCATATTTTCATTCTGTCCACACCATGATTTTTTGGCAGAAAAGCAGGGAATATCGGCCATGTGTTCAAAAGACAGAACAGTACAAAACAGAGAGAAATAGAATGGTAACTGGAGGAAGCAGTGAAAGGCTTTTCCAGGATTGGGAAGATCTGCATGTAATTGAAGGAAGGAGGAAAGAACAGATGCAGGTTTGAGAGCTGGAAAGGGAAGGAATCTTGTAGGGATGATAACTGGAAAGAGGGCAGGAGGGATTTAAATCATAAACACCAAGAAGAGTTTGCTTTTGTTTTATTAAAAATATATTTTTTATTTCTTTGGAATAGAGATATTCTATCCTAGTGACTTTGACCAGACATGTCCCTCTACCTTCGCATAACCCACATTCTCCAAACAGGGACCTGGGTCCCAGGTTCTAAATCTGTTTGTTCTTTTTTATGTCCATTCTCCCAAGGCTCCACCCTTTACTGTCCACCATGGTTCAGCTAAACTCCCAGTGGTGGTACCCAAGGGCATAACAGCTCAGGGATCATACCCTTGACCCACCATGATCCTCTCTGATGGCTGATAAAGGGAAGATTTAGAGATGTGGAAAGTTAGTATCTGGGCAGACAGAGTTCTCACCTGAGGAGAGGAGAGAAAGGTAGAGAGAGAGCAAATAATTAGGTTTAGAATATAGGGGAATTGGCACCAAAGATGTGAAAGCCCATCAGGTGTCACAGAATCAATCACCTCAGGGATGAAGGGGGTGAAACTGGCTGAGTGAAGTCAAGTCAGGGATAAAAACAGGCTTAGTGATGATAAGCAGGGAAAGTCAAGCCAGAGAACCCCATTCCTGAGAAAAGTTATAGGAGATCTGGGGAGGCATCAGCCCAATGTGGCACTACTTAGGTGTGAGAAGATTAGGGGTTTACTCTGTGGTTGGATCTACTGGACACAAGCCTTTTAGCATCCCAAAGAGAGGTCGTAACTCTTGGGAGGCATGACCTCTTTGGAAATCTGATGAAAAATACGAACTGTCTCCTTAGAAAGGCATAGGGGTGCACACAACCAATCCACATTTTTCATGTAATAATTGGGAAGAGCCATAGACGGCCCCTTCACCAGGGTAAAACTCAGGGTAAAACTTTTTGCACTGGAATTTTTTTTTAATAACAGGGAGTCATTGGAGAGTTTTTGTAAGTGGAAAAGTCTGGTTTATATACATATGTTCTTAACTAAAATTTAAATTTTTAGAAATTGAAGTATAATTAAATTACATTATATTAGTTTCAGGTACACAAAGTATTGGTTTGATATTTGTACAGTATATACTATTGCAAAATAGTCCCTTTTCATAACTGAAATTGAAGTACTTATTTCCGTAAATTGGATAATTATTAAATTAGAAGTGTCAGCAGCAACCTAGTGATCTCAGCCCCTTCGTGTCAAAGCTGAGAAAGTTTAGATGTAGAAACAATATGCTCAGAAATCCTCTTTAAAAACAGCATGGCCTTTCTACCATGGTGCTTTCTGCCATTTCCCCTCTTATTTTCAGTTCCCATGGAGGAGCAGAAGAGGAGCGGGTGAGATTAAAGTGCTCTGGGAACCTTCAGGTGTTTTGTACTTTTGCATAAGGTAGATGTTATGAGTTAAATTGTATTCTTCCCCCAAAATTCCTATGTTGAAATCTTAAGCCCCAGTACCTCAGAACATGACCTTATTTGTAAAGGGGGTTGTTGCAGATGTAATTAGTTAAAAGGATGTCATACTGGAGTGGGGTGGGCCCCTAATCCAATATGACTGGCGTCCTTATAAAAAGGAGAAATTTGGACCTGGAAATGGGCACACAGAGAGGCAGTCATGGGAAGATGAAGACAGAGATGGGGGTAATGCATCTACAAATCACAGAATGCCAGAGATTGCCAGAAGCCTGCAACTGATCCTCCCTCACAGCCCTCAGAAGGAACCAACCCTTCTGACATCTTGACCTCAGGCCTCTGGCCTCCAGAACTGTGAGAAAACACATTTCTGTTGTTTAAGTGGTCTAGTCGGTAGTACTTTCTTACAGCAGCCCTAGCAAATGAATACAGTGAGGGAGGTGTCTACCTCTCCTGTTTGGGCACAGGGCTATAAGAACACACACCGACTACTGAGTCTTATGGGAAATGGAGCAAGCATTTCTTTGATTAAAAAGAGGCAGGAGGGAAGAGAAATGAAGTATGCTGAGACCCAGTCACAGAGGTCAGCTGACCATGGTCCAAAGGAGGCAGGTTTGCTTGGTTAGGACTGAGCAGACTTCAGACCTGGGAAACGATGAGAAATTAAATCACAGAGTGGAACAAGATGCTCAAACAGCTCAAAGGAAATGAGATGGGGTTTAGACGGATTTGGTCATGGAAAGAGGGGCCTTGTGGGAAGGGGGCTTGAATGCCACAAATCTCTTCAGCTCTCATCTTCATGAAAGCTACCTTACATAAATATACAGTCAAAATAAAAACAGTGTGTGGATGTACACATACAGGGTTTAGGGGAGTAGGGGAGTTTGCCTAGACTAATTTGTTGTCCTAAGCCCTTTGTATTAGTCCACTAGGGCTACCATAACAACATACCACAGACTTGGTGGCTTAATCAACAAAAGTTTGTTTTCTCATCATTCTGGAAAGTCCAAGATCAAGGCATCAGCAAGGTCTCAGACTTCCTGAGGTCTCTCTCCTTGGCTTGCAGACAGCTGCCTTCCCTGTGTCCTCACATGGTCTCTCCTCTGCATGTGCACATCCTTGATGCTTCTTCTTCTTATAAAGACACCAGTCATATTGAATTAGAACTTACCCTAAGGGCCTCATTTAATCTTAATTACCTCTTTAAAGGCCTTATCTCCAAATACTGTTACATTGGGGGTCAGAGCTCCAACATATGAATTTGGGGATAACATAAGTCCTTCCAAGGTACCTCCTGGGAAACACTCTGAGGCTGTCTTTTTAATGAAGAGAAAGAGCTGGAGAATTGCAAGGCACATGACTGGTTTAATATTACTTTGGAAAGGAGGGCAAGAGCTGCTAGCAGGGGGGAAATTGACTAGGAGGACCAGTCAAAAAGGGAGACATCGTGTAAGTTAGCTGTGGCAAACAGATTTTTTTAAATTGTAAGTGGAGAATGAGGGATTGAGAAATTCATGGCATTGACATGATGGGAGAGATACTGCAAGTGAGAGGAAAGGGAAAACTGGGTTATAAGTGTTGTGGGAATTGCCAACTAGGCCTGCTTTGGCACTGTCTCAGAAGGAACCCCAGTGAAGTCCAGTTACTGGTGGAGGCAAGGCCATGCTGTTTGAATGCCAATCAGTATGTATACTGGATTACGTGGGGTGCTGACTTTTTATGTGGCTTACAAAAGAAGCCAAGTGCACACATCAGGAAAGAGGGTATGATCAGGGTTTTGCCTGTGGCTTGCATATTTTTGACTCAGGTACCTGAGTAATAGACACCACTACAACTAGACGCTTTCAACAGGACAAAATGCAAAGCAAAAAAAAAAAAAAAGTGAGTAGCTGAAACATTAAATATAGACAGAGGATTTCCCAGATGGTGTCAATTTGGCACCATTGCTCCCTTAAATTGTTTAGCTATGACTAATTCTTTTCCCTAATATGACATTTTGAAGGAAACCTTTTGGAACCATTTTTAATCTGAAATAGAGGCAAAGAAACATTAAGGATGCTGAGTAAATATAGGCCTGGTTGCAATAATTTCAGTTGGAGTCACATTATGTTAGTGAAACCTGATGCTTTTTGAGCTCTGACTAATCTAAGTGCAATTAGGAGGAAACCAAGACTTAAAGAGAGGAAGTTTTCTATCCAGGGTTACCCTGACTGTGAGCTCTCTGAGGGAGTGCTTATGTAAGATGAGTGTGGTCTGCAGAGGTGGGCTTGCACCCACTCTGCTTCCTTGTACATTCTCTGTGTCCATAGACATTTACCACAACTTAATGAATGGAGAAACTTAATACTTATTATCTGAAACTCATGTATTTAGAGAATTGTAAAAGTTGTCACCTTTGATTAATGCTTAATATATATATACATATGTGTGTGTGTGTAGGAACAGAGGGAGAAGGAGAGGGAGGACACGGAAGAGGAGGAGGTGGAGGAAGAGAGAGGCTTCAACACAAAGAACTTTTTCTCTAAAAGTTTATTTTGGAATTAATGGCATTTTATCTCAGAAACAGGGTTATAGAGGTTGATTGAGAGCCCAGGTTAGGCTGGAAAAGCACATTTAACTGAAGTCCCAGAAGCACAGTAGTACCCAAATCCCGTTTTGTGATGGAGTATTTCTATGGAAAATGTGTTGAAGATTCTGACTTGAAATGCTAACATGTCCCTATGGACCCTCCTCCTCTCCCCTCCCCGCCTGAAAGTCACTTCCTTAACACCAAGTACAAATGGAAGTTTCTGTGCCCAGGAGCAGAGGTGTGCAATATGGTGAGTGGTCAGGGATGAGCTGATAGATGGATCTGGGAGCAGGCCTGGGCCCCTGGGGTCAGTGGAGAGTTGTGACAGGGTATATTATGGGGCCTGGAATGCTCCCCCAAACCTTTCTTGGTTCTTTAGCTGGACCCAGCGATGGCTACCTGCTTCCCTTACTGTTATTTATTATCAACCCATGCCTCTGATAACCTTTTTTCCTGGTCCATTCTGGAGCAGCACTTGGCCTCCATGTTTCTTCTTTATATTCCTGTCCCTGAAGCAAACACTTCATCTTGTAGAAATTGAGTGTACTTTAGAAGAATGGTCAAACCTTCATTTTATCTTAAGAGCTGTAAAAATTCCTTCTGGTAGCAAGTTGGATAAAGCCCAGAGCTAGTGGGTAAGAAGATGGTTGAGAAATGGGGACATCTCTGTGACTAGTACATGTCCCCTGAGGAAGAATTGAGTGGTGCAGAGTGATCACTAGCCCCCAAGTATCCACAATTGATTGCTTTTTTTTTTTAAAAAAGGGGGAAAGTGCATATTAGAAAGGCTTTTCCATTTGCAGATTGCTTTGAGAGTCATAATACTTTAGACATTATCTTAGTCAGAGCTGCCTAGTGATAATGGAGCTTTTTGGGTTAATGGAAAAGCTAGCTATCTGTACTGATATCTTGCTAAATTATAAATGCCCTTCCATTCTTCATTTCCTCCTATAATGTTCTACTCTACTGAATATGAGATGAAATTTTAGTTAAAAATAATAATTGAGATTTGTCACAGGTTGGGTTCCCAAGAGAGCAGACTCTGAGACAGACACAGGATGTTTATTAGGAAGTACCCTTAAGGTCAACCCCTGTGGAAGGGAGGGGTGGGAAGCAGGACTGGGCAGAGGGAGAAGTCCATCTGTCATACCGGTTCAACCACAGCCTCAGGTATGATCTGGAGCTTTGTTCTGGGTTGGGCCAAGATGGCCAGACATTGATAACCTTGCATTCATAAGTCATTGGATGCAGGCCACCTGGACCAGGTGCCTCTCTGTGGCTGAGGCATTTCCTTAAGTGGCTGATGACTCAAGGCTGCCTGTAGACAACACCCCCAATGGCTGCAGCTACAAGGCCTTCACTGAAGGGACTCAAAATAGAAAGGAATGATAACTAGGAATTTATAGTGTAAAATAAAAAAAAATACACCTGCTTAAATTGCTGTTTCCATTTACACCGATTCATTCAGTAGGAAGAGCAACAGACTGTAATCCATGGGCCAGCCGGTTTACACACCTGTGGCTGAAAACAGAAGCTGGGCTGACACCAAGACCCTGTTATTTCTACCATGACAACATCCAGCAGACATGCCACAGAAATCAGGAAAAGAAAAGCCTGCCTCTTTTCAATACTTATCTTTAAGACACAAAGTGAATTCAGTTATTTATTCATCCTGACTATAAAAGCAACTATAAAAAAATGCATAGTACAAAACAGGTATAAGAGCAGGAAAAAAATCACCCATAAACCCACCTTCTAGAAGTAATTATAAAATCATTGTTAACATTTTTGCATATTTTTCCTAATCTTCTCTGATACATATATATTTGTTTCTCTCCACAGTGGAGCTCATGCTGGACTAATGGGAGGTAGCAGTGTGACATAATTAAGAACATGAACTGTGAAGGCAGAAAGATCTGATCTGAATTGTCTCTGACACTTATTTGTAGTGAAACTCATTCATTCATTCATTCAAAAAAACAACTATTATGTAGCACTGGGAATATAAAGGTAAAAAAGAGAGATAAGGCCTTTCCTTCATGAACTCACATGTTAATGGAAACTTAACCTTTCTTAAAGTCTTCACTTTCTCACCTGTAGAGATAATAATTCCTACCCCTCAGGGTTTCCATGAACATGATTATCTTGTTAAATGAGACAATGTGTATAAAATGTCTGCATGTAGTAATCACTCAAAAATGACAATTATTATCACATGTTTTACCTTTTTTCACTGAATATTACATCATAGTTTCCCCATGTCATAAAATCCCCCTTTGTTGAGGTCACCTTGGGTTTCCTGCAGCATTAGTGGGAATAAAGGGGCTTGGCTTTCTGCAAGTAGCACAGCCTTTAGAACTCCAGCAACATCAGCAGAACACCTCTTGTGGGTTCAAGGAAACCCCATTTGCCTTTTTGTTTTCCAGCTGGAGGAGTGGTAGGGCTTCCTGAATCAGAAATCTCTGGATAACCTCATCGTCCCTCTTTCAATTCAGCCCTTCCACCTCTTTTGTAAGCAGCTCCTTCCAGTGAGTTCTTTCTGTTTACATATCTACAGTGAGTTCTGTTTTGCTGCTTGGACCTGATGAAGACAACCATCGTGTTCCATTTTGGTTCCCTATTTTAAAAGCAACTCTAAGAGCCCTGGCTGGTGTGCTTAGTTGGTTGGAGTGTTGTCCCTACACCAAAAGGTTGTGGGTTCGATTCCCAGTCAAGGCACATGCCTGGGTTGCGGGTTCCACACCCAGTTGGGGCATGTACATGAGGCAACTGATTGATATTTCTCTCCACAATGATGTTTCTCTTCCTCTCTCTCTAAAAAAAGCAATGGAAAAAAATCCTCAGGTGAGGATAAAATAAAATAAAAGCAACTATAAGAAATAGATAAAGATCAATTGGATAGTTGTAAAAAGAATTCAAGACCCAAAAAATGGAGCAGAGGAGGAAAAGTTGCAAAAGTGAATAGGCAAAAGGCTGAAGGTCATCAATAAATAAGGGACTTGGGCATTTGAACAGTTGTTCTAAGAATCTGAACATTTAATTCTCATCTCCACTAAGAAAAGAACCAGAAGAAATTTTTTCAAAACCAAGGAATTAGACTCTTTTTAAGGAAAAGCTTCCTTATCATAAAGATGGGGCCAACTATGTCCTAGTCTATGGTTCTCATTTTATGCCCCGGGGGACATTTGGCAATGGCTGCCTTGTCTGGAAGCAGTTTTGGTTGTCACAGTTTGGGAGAGGGTACTACTGGTATGTAGTAGGTAGAGGCCAGGGATGCTGCTAAACACCCTACTGTGCACAAAACAACCCCCACCACATAGGATGATTCAGCCAAAAATGTCAATAGTGCTGAGATTGAGAAACCCTTGTATAAATAAAGTGGAATTTCTAGGCACTGCAAAAGACTCTTACCAGCTCTACAAAATGCTTCTTCTGCTTGTCTTGCTGACTTTTTAAAATAACAACTTTATTGAAACATACAGGAATTAATAAACCATAACATCATTCACTCTTTTAAATAATACAATTCAGTGGTTTTTAGTATATTCACAAAGTTGCATATTGATCATCACTATCTAATTCCAGAACACTTTCATTGCCCCCAATAAAAATACCATATACATTACTAGTCACCCTCCACTCCCCTTCCCTAAAGTCCTATAGTGCCATCTGGTTTTTGAAAGCAGCAGGCACCCATAAATTACTTTACCACGTATTTTGTAACAACATTTCCTTTTCTTGAAGGACACAACAGTTTTTCCTTGCTTTGCTTGGTTTGTAACATACTGGTAACTGAAGACTCTGCAAAAGTTTTAGGTCAGCTAAGAAAACATTCCCTAAGGAGTGGATTCTGTCGCAGGAGTTTGGGCCTGAGATTCTGCATTTCTCAAAAACTCTCAAGTGATGCCAGTGCCACTGGTCTAAGGACCACATTTCAGTAGGGAGGAGATAGACAAAAATAGCTAACATGCCTGGACAGGGGCCTTGTATAGTGTAAACTGCTGTCTATTCTCCTAGACCCATTAAAAAAAAATTTGAGCTATGTTCCACAACTCATGTAATTCACCTATTTAAAGAGCATAATTCAATGCTTTTCAGTATATTAACAAACTTTCACCACCATTGATTTTTAAACATTTAAAAAAACATTTTATTTTATTTTTAGAGAGGGGAAGGGAGGGAGAAAGAGAGGGAGAGAAACATCAATGTGTGGTTGCTTTTCACACGCCCCCAACTGGGGACCTGGCCTGCAACCCAGGCATGAGCCCTGACTGGGAATCGAACCAGCAACCCTTTGGTTCACAGACTGGCACTCAATCCACTGAGCCATACCAGCCAGCACCAATTTTTTAACGTTTTCATCACCCCAAAAAGAAATCCCATGTCTATTAGCAATCATTGCTCATTCCCTTCTAGCTCCCCACCCCTCACCTCAGCCCTAAGTAAACATCAACCTACTTTCTGTCTCTATAGATTTGCCGAGTCTGGATATTTCATATAAATGGAATCACATAATATGTGACCTTTTGTGATTGGCTTCTCTCACTTTTAGCATCATGTCTTCAAGGATCATCCATATTGTGGTGTGGGTCAGTACTTCATTCTTTTTTATTGCCAAATAATATCCATTCTATGGATATACTACATTTTATTTATTCATTCATCAGCTGATGGACATTTGGGTTCTTTCCACTTTTTTGACCATTATGAGCAATAATTAGTCTCATTAAATCTTGGAATTTTATGAGAGATTTTGCTTCTGTGTTAGTGATTGATTGATTGGTTACTTCATTATTAAAATGTAAACTGCCAGGAAATATTACAGATAATACGCTGACATCCTTGTATTGGCTGGTTTTAATGAATTTATCAGGTGTTTTTCCTAGAACTACTTTTGAAAGGGAAAGGGTAAGAGAGCACTAAGGGTACCATATAGAGGATGTGAAAAGGGGCAGAAAGGGAAGCTGGGATCCCTAAAACTATAACCATATATATGGCCTGGAGCAGGTTTAAGTCAATTTTTGTAAAGTTCTATGGTGCAGGTGATGGTTGGATTCAGTGGAAAATCTTACAGACATGTTTACAATAATAAGTATCGCTATTTTGGGATTATCATGGTGATGCAAGTTAATGATTTATGCCATGCATGTGTGTGCTTGAGTGTATTTATTCTTAGTCCTAGTTAAAGGTGGAAGGAATACAGAGGCTGGCTAGCAGTGATTTGGTCATGATTTTGTGTGAAATCCTGAATTTGAAATCATAAAACAACATATATATTCCTATCAAGATAGCATTTTCCATGACTTTTTAATCAAAATTTTCATACTAGAAGTTTAAAGAATTGCACAGTGAACATGTATATATACCCACTGCTGACATTCTACAATTAACATTCTATTCTATTTTCTTCATCACGTATCTATTCACCCATCCCTCCCTCCCTCTAGTGATCTATCAATCCATGTTGGTTTTTTATACACTTCAAAGTAACTTGCAGTCATCAGTACACAAAGTAGCATGTTTTCAGTTCTGTTTAAAAATGTGGACACTTTTTTCTTATTTCATCCTATCTTGTGAAAGTTATATTTGATACATATATGAAATCAGGTGAACTTGATCTTTTGTCGTTATATTAAAAGTGAAATAAATCTATGAGACTTTGATGGAGAAGTTGCTGGAGAAATAAACTGTTTAGATTGTGCTCTGTGATGCATACTATTTAATGTGCTTCAGATCAAATCATTGTCTTCACTTGAGAATGTAATACAAACTTATACATTTTCAACTGAATAGTTGTATCTCTTGACAGTAAAAAGGCTGAAAAATGAATAAAATAAGCATTGTACCTTTTCATTTCCTTAAGTATGTTGGAATCTATATTGGATTTTTATCTGTAAAACTGGTCAAGAATTTCTTTTAAAGAAATGAAATCAAGAGTCAAGGCAATTGTACAGGTAGATCAGGTTCACACCACAGCTCCTATAACTTTTTACTCCAACCTACCTCCTCGAAATGGTATAGCCTCAATTACCTAGTCACTTTGTGTTCATCTTCCCTTTTTTCTTCTTTTTTTTAAAAAATTGCATATTCTTCAGGTAATTGTCTGAATCCTTAATTTTCCTCTATTGTGTATCAACACACCACAAAATAATGTGGGAACTTATCGGCCTGTTTGTTGATTCATTCATTCTTTCAACAAATACTTATTGAGTGTCAGGTCATGTGCCAGGCACTGGGAGAACAAAAATGAATAAGATATAATCTTTATTTTCAATGTGAAGTGATTCACATGGTACATTGATCAATACGGATGACAAAACTGAATAACTGAGGCCTGTTAGAAGATTTTTCCCACTCTTGCAATGACACTTACTATTGCTCTTCGGCCAACCTCTGCTTTATTTTGTGCAGACACCAAATAGGAGCAAACACAGAAGACCAATGTTATGCTAATCTCTCATTATTGTATTAAAACATTTTAAAAGAGCAAGAATTGTTTTACGGATTTGAGCAGTAGCAAGATCAGTATGTTTCCCACTATGTATGTTTTTATAAATTAGTCCAGAATTTGAAGGCGCCTTATAAATAGTCTGTAACATTGTATTGAATCAGGTCTGAATTAAACCTATAAGATGAAAGTTATAGGCATTTTATTACTTTTTTAGTATTTAGACTCTAGGAACTCATTTGTTTCATTTACAAATTAAATGATGTAGGTTTTTGTTTTTTCCATTTTTAATTGAAACCTTGAGGTAAGATACTATACATTATATGTCGTATCTCAGCCTATCTGCACATTTTCAAGGGAAGGGAGTCATTTGGTGTCATTTAAAATTTTCAAAACACTTGAGGGAAGGATATTAGTAAGATGCTTATTGAGTCACCTCATACTTGAGTTAAACAAGTAAACAAAGGCCAAAAATTAAATGGACAACAGTGCTGCTTCACTCCTATACCTTCCTGGGTAGCATTAGCATTGATTCTTATAAGAAGATAGTAACTGTACTTTGATGGCTTTGAAAGGCAGAAAAACATCTTCCTTGCAGAGCTCTTGTGGGAATAAATGAGGCAGCGTAAGGAAAGTTTCTGGCATATAGCACAATTGCATAAATGGTTTCTGTTGCTGGAAGGCATAGTTTGGTGGTTAAGGATTAGGCTTCTGTAGTCAGTTGCCTGGGTCTGCATCCTGCTTCTACCACCTACGGCCTTGGTAAGCTTAGGTAACTACAATCTTGTCTGTAAAATGGAAATAAAATTCATTTGCATTAATTAGGTATTGCTGCATAACAAATTACCCTCAAACTTAGTGGTGTACAACAATAAACTTTGTTCTCTCAAAGTTTATTGTGGGCTAGAAATTCAGGAGTGGGCTAGAAATTCAGGAGTGGGTGGCTTGGCTCAGGATCTCTCATGAGGTTGTATTCAGGATGTCAGACAGGACTGCAGTCACCTGAAGGCTTGACTGGGGCTGAAAGATCTGCACCCAAGATGGCAAACTCACATGGCTGTGCGCAATTTCTTACTGGCTGTTGACAGGATGCTTCAGTTCCTTACCCCCTGATCTCTATGTAGGGTGTCTTGAGAGTGCCCTCACAACGTGTAACTGGCTTCCCACTATACTGTGTGATTCAAGTGAGAGAGTAAGGAGGAAGCTGGAACACCCTTTATGACTTAATCTCAGGTCATGACCACCTATGACCATCACTTCTGCCATATATTATTTGTTAGAAGTATGTCACCGAGTGTAGCCCACACTCAAGGGGAGGAGAATTTAACTCTACATTTTGAAGGGAGGAGGGGGGAAAATTTGTGGGGATGCCTCAAAACCACTACATGACTGCATAGGGATATTGTAAGGATTAAATGAGAAAATCCATGCAAAATGTTCAGCATAATGCCTGGCACACAGTAAGCTCTCAACAAACATTGATTTATACTATTTCTAAAGAAAGATCAATAGACTACTGTTTACCTGGGGAAATTGGTTTCATCTGGATTAAGACAGTAACACATGAAAAAATTAATTTATTGGTATTTAAAAATTATGTAGAATTATGAATGTTCACTTGAAACAGGCATCTGAAGCAACAAGTATTTCTGACATACTCCCTGGCTTTAAGCCTCTTTCATAATTTATTGTGCAGGGTGTTGGGGAGGAAGAGGAACTGGATGTTACTACTGTCTTTATACCTAAAATCATCAGGTCAGAGTGTCCAGAACTATTAAATGATTTAGGCCAAATGGAAAAATGCAAGCATTACTCTCCATTATGTGCCCCAATTCTCCCTGTTTTTTTTCCCTGCTGTTATCTATAAAATTAGCTGGCTCACTTCTTGCAAAGCCAAAGACAGCACATCTCCATTATCTTATTAGATACTCTTTTTGAAATAAAAAGCCCTTCTACATCAGTAACAGCATCCATTAGTACCGCCCCACTCCAGCTCCTTGGATACCGCTGATCTCAGATGATGATCTGGGCATATGAGACTAAGGTAGACCAGCGGGTCAACTGCCACCCTAGTGGATTGAAAATGGTCACTTTGGGTGCCTTGAGTCACAAGCCTGGCAGATGATGATGGTGGGAAGGGTGGTGGTAGGAGAGGATGGGATTTAAATCAAGCACAACATTTGAGTTTTAAACTGGATTGATTTTTAATAGTTGAAAAAGACCTAAGAATTCTTAAAATTGTCCAAGATGTGAAGGGATATAAAAGACAGATTTGCCATAAAAACACAGTTTAAAGAAGTGGTGATTGAAGAAAAATAAACTGCTTTAGTTTACAGCCCCTGGAATTGAGCCTGCTCAATAAGAGCTAATCCTTATAAAGCCCTTACCTTGGGCTAGATACTCTGCTAAGTATTTCAAAAATAATCATTCACAAAGACCTATAAGGTGAGCACTATTATTATCACCATTTTACAAAAGCGGAAGTTGAGCAATTTCTCCAAGGACATAACTAGAGCTGGCATTTGAATGCAGGTGATCTGGCTCCTGAGTCTATGGTTTTAGCCACCAAGCTATATTGCCTTGCCGACCATCCATTTTCATATGGCATTCTATTCTGGTGTGGTTTTCCCTTTTGAGTCTTTTAAGGCTGATGTTTCTGTTCTTGCTACACTGTGGTTAAACTTAGTGCCTGGAGGACAAGGATAAAGGTTTTAAGAGTTTAAAATGAGGTATTGGACTTATATTTCTTAAATGACATTTTCCCAAATGGCATGAACTTTAAATGAAAACATGTGAGACCTGACAGCCTGATTTAAGCTCTGAGCAGGGCCAAGGAATAACTAATGCTCACCTTTTCATACAAACACTACAAATTTACACAATGATTTGATCCTTAAGCTTTTCTCCTAGATCTTGATTGCATTTTGAGGTCTAGTTCCAGATGGGCCCTTCATAAATGCTTTTTGAATATGATTAGAAGGCCAATTTAGTTTTCTAGACTTGCCCCACATATATTCAGGATAAAAATGTCTTACATCTTGATGACCACCTGTTTATTTATTATTGAGACCCCTAATGAGTAGAACGCATGGGATCTGACATCTGTAGCATGATGCTTCTAAGGCATCTAATAGAAATTCTGACACAAACTGTTTTAAACCCATGAAAAAGGCAGAATTTGTTTAATTAAGCAACTCAGTGGTGTCATCAAGAAACCAGCTTTTTTTTTTTTTTATTTCTATGTATCAACTATGCCTTACTTAGTGTATTGGCTTTTTACCTAAGGCTGGTTTTCCTTCTAGACATAAAATGGCTGCCTGTGGGAACCAGGCTACTTGCTTCCTTGTTCATCTAACCGGATAGAGAGGGGAAACCTTCCTCTCAAACCATAGGATGTTGAGTCCTTTCCTTTAGTCTAATTGGGCCACACATAGATTAACTAAGACTAATCAGCACTTACCTCCCTGGGAGTGCGAACACAGTTTGGGTTCTATTAGGAGGAAGGAGCAAATAGATGGTGGGGAGGCTCTGAAACTATTTCTTCATCTGGAAATGGTGACCTAACAGAGAATCTTAGAGAAAATCATGAGGCTCAGCAATAATGTATGTAGGGGTGCCAGATTTAGCATATAAAAATAGAGGATGCCCAGTGAAATTTGAATTTCAGATAAAGAGCAAATAATTTTTTGTATAAGTATGTGCACCTTTCTTTACAAACACTAGAAATTTACACATTGATTTGGGTCTTACACTTTTCTCCTAGATCCTGATGCATTATGGGGTCTGGACCCAGAGGGGCATTTCAAAATAATTTTTTTTACAATGATTAGAAAACATAGTCTTCTATCCTTCTTCCACATGTATCCACGATAAAAATACATACTAATACTAAAAAATATATTCATTGTTTATCTGAAATTCAAATTTAATGGGCCTCCTGTATTTTATCTGGCAACTCTAAATGTATGTAATGTTCTTGGCACATAGCAGGCATTCATTCAGTGATATTAGTGTTCTTTCTACATAAGAACTCAGCTAAATGGCAACATGGTACTTCTTCATACTAACCTTCTAGAAAAGATATCATTTTGACTGAAGTTGCACTTAACTGACCTGGATGTGGCTCCCAGAAACCCTTCACCACTATTCATAACCAGATTAAACCAAATGTCACTAGGTGGAAGGTTATATTTGTATATCTGGGGTGGCACATTATAAAGGATCTAATGTTACCACTTAAAACTAAACTGGACCTATAACAATGGATATTTAGTTATTGTTTTTTTTCCTTGTTCTGATTCTATACAGATAAATCATTCTTCGTGTAACATACAGGAATGAAAATGAAATGATTACCCCAGGAATTCTGGCTCCATGTGGGTGAAGCTTGAGGTCACAGCAACCTTACTTTGCATCTGCAGGAGGCAGGCGACTTTGCAAAGCTCTGCTATTGATTCTGACTCCATTTTACCTCACTGTTAATTCACTATTCTTACCTGTAAAATTTTCTAATATGCTTCCTGAAAAGCTGAAGAGAAAGCAGGCACCTTTATTTCCTCATTAAATATTCACCATGGTATGAAAAAGAAAACCCTTTTGGCTTGGCATGGTGTGGCCAAACCTAGCATATTGTTACATACTGTTACCAGATTCATGACAGGAATAGATTGTGAATTACATTCAAGATATCTATTTCCCATTACAGTACAGTACTGCACATTTCTAATTTGGTGGCTGCTATGACCTCATACACTGCTTATTTTCTGTGCTTTTCTGAAAAAAACAAAAAAACAAAAAAACAACAACAGAATAAAACCTATTTTTCCTCTTTGCTTTTTAAAGTGGAAATTATTATGCAGCTTTACATTGATTTCCCGCGATGTCTTTTTAAAATTATAATTATTCTTAATTTTCAAAAAGTGGCGTTGGAAATGTATCTCCTTCCATTTCATCACCTCTTATCCTCATTGGAAACCTGATCCATGGTAGGTATTAAGATATTTACATTTTTACTGGTTGGGCGATGACTTCATTGCTTTCATGCCAGCTGGGGGGGAATCTTGTGTGTTGGAGCATTGGACTGAAGCGGAGCTGTGGGTCGCTGCTGCTGCTCCAACAGCCGTTTGCATGCATCTATCTAGCTGCTGTGTAAGGAATCCTTAGGCTACTCGTTCTTTGCTCCGAAGGGACTGCAGGCTGATGGATGAGTGTACGTGTGAATGTGTGTATATGTGCGTATGTGTATGAACCGGTAGCTGCAACAGTTGGACAGCAGCAGCAATGGACTTCGATATTGTTTTCTACCAACCACAGGGATAAACCGTCTTTCATCATTTATTTCCAAGCAGTGCCTCCGTTCCCGCTCCAAAACGTGCTCTCCCCGCTCTTCCCGGACCCACCCCTCCCAACCCCCCCCCCACGTGTCCCTCTGGAGGGAGACCAGGATAGCAGCGATGCAGGCAGGATTCCCCTTTTTTTCCGCAGTGACAAGCGGATTCCCGGGCCTCCTCGGTCCCCCACCCCTGCAGCCTCCGCTTTTCGAGTCACGAACTCCCCTCCCTACAGCGTCCCTCCCTCCGCAACGACCGCTCAAGGCTCCGGCCCCGCCCCTCGCAGCCACCCAACTCAGGTTGCTAAGGCCTGGAGAGGCGACTAAACTGGTGCGCGCGGAGGTGCGGCGCGCGCGTGCGCGCGCAGGCGAGCTTATACAAGGAACCAACAGTCTTTGGCTGGGAGGACCCGAGCACGAGCGGAGCGGGCGGGGCGCGCGAGCCCGAGTCCGAGCACGAGCGCTCTCTATGCATTGGCTCCTACTAGAAGTAGGCGGAGTCTTAGCAGCTTTCCCATTTGTCCGAATGGATGGCTGGGGCGGGGCAGTTAGCAAATTAGGCTGCGCGTTCGCTTCTGTGAGAGGGCGGGGCTGGAGGTTTCGATTAGTTGTTGCTGCCGCTGGGCAAGGTAAAGCGGCGACGCCGGACTCGGGAACTGTGGGGTCCCCGGCTGGAGGTGGGGGACTCGCCAGGTGAGTAGTTGCGCCGCCGGTTGCCCGCCTGGGTCTTCTTGTCCACACATCGGTCCAGCGACCACCCCTCTTCTCCCTAGAGATGGGACCCACCCGGTTTCCCCAGGCAGATGTGAGAAGGGGCGGCGACGCGGCGAGGGCGCCCCAGTCTGGAGTGGCCCCTTCTCAGCGGCCCCATTGTATCCCGGGAAAGGCTTCCCCGCCGAGGGGCTGCAGCTGTGTTCTGGGGTGTGAGGAGAGGAGATACAGAGGAGGGGCGGCGGGTCGAGGCCGCCCCCCAGGACTTCCCTCAGCGGTGGGTTTTGGGGTGTCTCTGCCGCCCCCGCGGCGATGGGTCCCTTAGGCTTGCGGCGTGGGAAGCCCCTTCCCGCGGGCACCGAGGAGAAGCCTGTGCACCGGAGCCCCCCGTCCGAGTTTCGAGGGAGCCCGGGACTTGCCGGGGGCAGTGAGCCGCGGCCCCGGCCCTGCTGACCTTGGCTGTCCGAAAGGGTGGGCGAGAGACCCGCCGCCTGCCCTGCGTCTCCTCTAGCCTTCCCCGGACAAGTTTCAGGCGTTGCTATGAAGTTCACGACTGGCATAGTGAAGGGAAACAAAATTGGCCCTTTACCAGACCTTCGTACCCTTCGTACCCTCATAGAAATTAAATCCTGGGATTTGGAACCATCTCCCAGAACGAACAGGTACTGCTTGCATTGACTCGTCTTGTGCCCACGTTGGGGAAAAAAATAACCTGAACATATTTCAGTGTAAAGGCAGATCTTCCTTGAGGGTTTTGTTTTTCGCTTCACTTGAGTGTTAGAGCACAGATGCCTGAATAAGAAAAACCTGACCTTAGTTATCTTGGATTAGACGGATGCTGTGATATTTATGTAGATGCAGATCAGTGTTCTATTTAACACAATCTATTTTAATTGGCTGAAATGTAAGCTGATTTTAGAAAGTCTCACAGACACAGAATAATTTCTTTACGTGCATCTGAATTAGGTTTGTTTGGACGTAATGGTTATGTAGTTAATGTGAAAGATTACATAGATTAATTTGTCTGAGAGCATTTGACTGAAACAGGAGACATAAATATGTATAGAATAGGATTCTCGTTTTAGGTAACATCTGCTGGAACATTTCCAGCTTGTTCCTTTCTTGCTGTAGGGTTACAAAAAAAGATCTTCACTGAAGCTATTCGGAATTATATGCGAATGACATTTAGATGTAAACTTGTTTTTAATTTCTTTAAGGGTTTTAAAATGTTTTATTCATAAAATGTGAAGAAGCTATGTTTACTTGTGTCTATGTTTAGTGTTGAAGGGGTAGTATAATCTTATATTTAACAACCCAATTAGGGTTTATTAAAAATACATTTTTAAAAGGTGTGTGTCTTTTTGAGAACATGATAGTTGAGTACCTTAGCAATCTTTTTAATTTCTTTATTAAAAGTACTATTTTAGGTTTGAGCATTTTTGGCACTGGCACAGGAGTAAGGAAGCCTGCAGCGGTATTACCAGTTTGACACCATCAGTGGGTGTTTCTGTTGACAAATGCAGAGAAGAGAACATTTGGGAAGGAAATCTTTTTTTTTGGGGGGGGGGTTGTAGGGGTGGGGGTGAAGGGGGAAGGAGCCAGAAGACAGAAGCTTTAGAACTAAAGCTGCCAGTACAGTGTATGCTGAGCATTTCACAAGTACAAGGAAATCTAATCAGGGTAAAAAAAAAAAAAATCAGTTGGATTGTATTAAATAATAGAACTCCAAAAGAGGTATGCTAAATACGTTTAATCATTCCAAGAATGTTAAGTAATCTATCATTTCAAAGGGGTTTGGAGGGTCTTCAGTTGGAAAGACTGTCAAATCCCTTTGAATCATCTTGCCTTTTTAACGTAGTGCAACGATTAATTTGATATACATAACAGTTTAATGTTTTAATTTTGCTTATTCAGCATGTTTCCTAAGCCTAATTGTTTTAAAAAATAAAACTTGATGTATTTTAAAAAATAATTAGAAATAAGCATTGTTTCCCCAGAGAGGGTTCAGTTTTTTCCTTGCTCAGATTTATAATTTATTCATAGTGTAGGGGCTTGTGGTAGGGATTTTTTTTTTACTTCTTTATCTCAGGCTTTTGATTTTTATTTATGCATGTTCCCTGGGCTAAACCTGCCATTACTTTCATTGTAATTTTCTCGGAGTCATTTAAACCAGAGTGTGGCATGCATCTACAGTATGCCCTGGGGTTTTAAAAGAAAAGGCTCCCATTGAGGGAAATTGCAGGACCATCTCGCATAGATGAGTAATAGAAGGTTGACTGACTGTGAATCAGATGTATTTATTCTGTTCCAACTATGCTGCATGGGGTTAAGGCAGTCTCATTTAATGAAAACCAAATTTTACATGGTATTTCTACTTTGAAGGTGCAGTATTGTTACATTACAAGCTAAAATACAGAGGTGGAGAAATTACTTCAAGTATGCTTGTACCCGCCAGCCTTGCTTCACCAGTGTGTCCAAGAATCTATGAGAGACTCTTTCAACAATAGTGGCATTGTTGGAAATGACAGTGGCTTCTGTTGCAGGAGTTTAACCTTTCATTATGATTTATGTTTCAATTTACTTTGTGGTAGAAAATTCAGCTATATCTGAGAATAGGACTGTAGGAAATTTTAAGGAAGTGAGCAAAGAAAATAAGACTTCTTCACTGTGTCTGTTGAAAGTTTACCCTTTTCCCCCTTCCATTTTGATAACTTTGGGGGTTATCTGTTTTATTTCTTCTAGATATTGGAAGATATGCTAATATAATACTTTATTTCGGGCAGTTTGTGCGGGATATGACTTTTTCATGTAATAAATTGATGGCAAATAATAACAGAAGACAAATATTTAAGAACAAATGAAATCATACACATAGATGCAAAATGTGAGGGGAATCCTTTAGGTAACCCTTAACTTTGATAGAAGAACAGCAACATTTCAAATTAATATTAAGTTGCTTTCTAAGTAGAAAGGGCTGTTTACTCAGGATTTGATGATTTTAGGTTCTAAAGTTTTATTTTATTTTTTGCCAGCATCAAATGTCTTGCTAGAGGAGGAGAATCTCAAAGGTTCTTTATCATTTGATGTTGATGTCCGTTGGATTGCATATTTCAACTTATGGAAATAATGCAATTAAAAGACTACATTTAAACTTTCTGTTTGGGAAGCTTTTCCAATTCACTTTTGATCTTAATCTTAATGTTAGAATTTTTTTTGTTGGCAATGTATCACTTGAGTGTTTGGATTCAAATTCTCGATAGTTTGTAGAGTGTTTCCTGTGTAGACAGCAATGCATGAATGACTGGATTACACAAAATTCTGGTCTCATTTCACATTTGAGTTTGTACACTTCTTAATACTGAGATCTGTCAGTGGGTATGCAAGCCAAGAGTGAGGCCCTTCTACCTAAAGAGGCTTGTAGTGTTTAGACAATTCAGATTTTAGTATCAACAGAAAATTATTTGTTAAGTTAAAAGGACCTAGCCCATTTAGGTCTCTGAAATTGTCAACATTTTGAGCTAAGCTCTTTATGTACTTAGAAATATTTGTGTTTGAGATGGTTCTAATTAAGGTCAAGTTTTGGGTATAGTCTCTCTTTGGGGGCATTCTTCTCTATAGTAATTAAGTTATATTCTATTTATCGAGCTTTACTGAACACCAGATAGTATGGCAAATAATTCATTTGCATAAATATATGTGTGTATGTGTGTTCTCACAACATCTGTTATTTCTTATTTCCTGTACACACTTGACCAAGTGGACTCAGTGAGAGAAAATAATTTGCCCAGATTACTCAGATAGTCATCATCAGAGGCAAAACTTCCATCCAAACCGGTCTGACTTGAACTTGTTTTCTTCAAAATCATGCTTTCTGCCTCTCTTTAGAACCTGATTCCATTTCCTGGGGTGGTACTAGAGATAACAATATGCCTCCTGGAGTTCACAGGCTACATTGTCAATGCTACCTAACCTTTAGTCACATGGGAGGCTGGACTCAGATCCATCAGCACTGCTGGATAGGACAACTGGAAGTGTAGACTTTTCTAACAGGGTCATTAGTTCTGTTTCTTCATAAATGAAGGCTGTACCTAATTATTTATACCCCAAATGAGTATCTGTTTCTAATTAACCACTTGGTATTTCATGTTTCTACATGTTCTACATTCTAACTTTTGACTGACTCTGATTAAATTTGCTACACTAACAAAGGCTATGAAGATATTTCTTGAATTTAGTTTTGTGGTTTGATGCACTTTTGAGGTAAAATGGCAGCCATTACAACTTGCAGGTGGTATCTCTTCTGTAAAAGTAATGGCCTAAGTGAAATAAAGTCTGGAGGTGAAGTCTTCAGAGATATGTTATTGTTGCTTCTTAATGCATAGAACTTGGACACTGACAAAGTTTTTCTACTTGAAAGTAGAATTTTCTACTGCTTCAAGCCTCTCATGATTTTGTGTTTGTGTTTAAATAAGACCCATCAGTAAGAGAACTAAACAGTTGCTAAGCCCAGAGGAACACTCAGAGGTCCATGTTAGGGAGGAAAAGGACTTAATATGCTATATTCTGTAATTGATGAGAATCAGTTTTGTCACTTATCAGAGTTAGAAAAGAGTGATGAATATCATAGGAGCTCAGGGCCGGAAATCATCTTGGTCAAAGCAGGACAGTTATTCTACAAATTGTAAAGATGGGACCTATACATAGTTCTTCTGGATTTCTTTACCAAATACAGGTTTTCGATATGCATTTTTAACAGCTTTATTAAGGTGTACTTTATGTACCATAAAATTCACCCGTTTTAAGTGTGCCATTCAAAGATTTTTTAGGGTAAATTTATGGAGTTGTATAACCATCACTACAATCCAATATTAGAACATTTCCATTACCCCCAAAAGATTCCTTCTACCAACATGCATTTTTTAAACCTTATTTACTTGCTTCCATCTAGATCCCTTTAACATCAGACACGGATAAGTGAAATGGTGTAGCTCTTGAAAGATACCTTTTAAAATATCTTCTTATATATTACAACTTCTTAGTACTTTATTTTCAAAAGTTTTTGCCTAAACATAATATATAGCATCAATAAAATGTAAAGAACAGTACTACGAATGGTACAAATTACCCTGTCTTTGTGGTTTTGATTATATTTTATTTTGGTCTTTTTAAAAATTATTTTTAATATGTTTATTGATTTTGGAGAGAGAAAGAGAAAAACATTGATATGAGAGAGAAACATCATTCGATTGCCTCCCATTCACGCCGTGATGGGGGAGATCGAACCTGCCACCTAGGTATGTGCCCTGACCTAGTTATGTGCCCTGATTGGGTATTTGGGATGAAGCTCCAACCAACTGAGCCACACTGGCCAGGGCTGTTTTGGTCTTTTTTTAAACCAGCAAATAAAATACAATGTTCTTAATGATACATTGGAAATGCAGGGGGGGCGGGAATCAAAGTAGAAGTAATGTAATTATTGGGCAAGAAAAAATTCCTTTAAGACTTTAAACCATGGACAAAATATTTGGTTTTCTTGATTTTAAGCCAATATCATTGTGGATTTTATTCTTTGAGCTCTAATCCCCCTTGACAAATTCATGCCATAGAGCATGGGCTTCATTAAATTCAGGTATTCAGACACACTGCCTGCTTTTTGCATTGTTTCAGACTGGATTGTTGTGGGATTTGGAAACAGCTTGACCTGCAAGGTATTATAGCTGCTTTTTCCTACCTGTATCATTTTCTTTTTAGTTACCCTCAATGGTGGGTGGGGTGAGGGGAGTAAAGCTAACTTGGGCACAAGTTGTATAGGATAGATTCATGCCTACCATTCCGCAGGTGTTTTCCTTTGCTAAGTGTACTGTGTGTGTAGATGGACACTGCTGATAAGATAGCTTAGGAATGTTAATTTTTTGGTATGCATAGTAGAGGAATGCAATGGTTTGGTTGGAAGTAAAATGTTATGAAAACTGTCTAACCTTTCATTGCTTTTAGATGGATATTTCTGGATGAAAAACAGTCCTTACAAGTGCCATGCAGGTAAATCAATAACTTCTTGTGTGGTAGTTTGTGTCTGGATTTTTAATAACAAACAGATTGGACACAGTACCACTAATAGTTTACTGTAAATTCAATCATAACTGGTTTGGGAAAGGTTACTTTTTTTTTTTTTAAACTGTTTAACAGCTGTGGCTGTGTGATTCTGTTGTTACTTTGTGTCCTTTGTAAGAGAAAGTGCTAATATCAAATAGTAACATATGAAGTGCTTTCTGACAATATAATTTTTTTTTACTTAAAGAGAAATAGTGATTTTTGAAAGTAACTTGGTTTCTGGAAGTTAACAAAACATATTGATGAATACATTATGGTTTCTTTTTTTTTAAGACTGTCTTAAATTATTTTAGGTAAGTTTCAATTTTAGATATGCCTAATGATTAGGTTCTGGCAGTGTAAAATTGTATTATAATAATCAGATTAAGCACACACTCATGTGAGGAAGATATGGTAGATAAAAAATGGTGATAAGTGATAGTTGAAGAACAATTTACTGAGTTGGATTTGCTCAATTACCCCAACATTGGCCAAGAGTAGAAACTAGCTTCCTGATGAATAGAATCCTTCAGAGATTACAAAAGCTGGTTAAAGCGAGACATATCCTAGAATTTATCCATATACCCCACCCTGGTTTGACAGCCTCTTGTGGGACATATTAACTTAATTGCTAGTAATTATGATTAATAATATTACCACTAAAATTTAAGATTAGCATTACAAAGGAAAAGAAAAAGTTTTATTGTTAATAATTGAAAATAGCTGAGGGAGAGAAAAGCTACCATATTTTGCTGTGTATAATGTGTTCCCACATTTTGTGTGCATTATACATGGGATTATTGTACCCATTATTATACCCATGGTATGTAATCATCATATCTATGTATAATGCACATCCTTATTTTTTCCTCAAAAATTTGGGCAAAAGTGCGCACTATACATGGCAAAAATACAATAATTTTGTGCAAATTGGTGTTTCGTACTTTATTATTTTTTCTTTCTAAAATAACCTGTCCTAGATGTAAGGCTCTGTCCTTCATTTAGCAAATACTAATTGAGTGTCTACTATGTATCAGACTGTGATAGAGGCTGGATAGAATGATACATAAAAAGAAAGTAGGCCCTGCCCTCAAATACTTCACAGTGGGTTTTTTTTTTAAGATTATTTATTTATTTATTTATTTTTAGGCAGAGGGGAAGGGAGGGAGAAAGAGGAGTGAAACATCAATGTGTGGTTGCCTGTCATGCACCGCCTACTAGGGATCTGGTCTGCAACCCAGGCATGTACCCCAGACTGGGAATTGAACTGGCAACCCTTTGGTTCACAGGCTGGCACTCAATCCACTGAGCCACGCTAGCCAAGGCTACTTTACAGTCTCAAGGTGGAGGCAGAGAAGTACAGGGCACTGTGGGAGTGTATGACAGGGTAGGGATCGGCTGTCTGTCCTGGGGGGAGCAGGTAGGGAGGACAAACTGAAGAAGTAACATTTACAGTGAGACCTGTTTTCCTGACATAAGGTGCAAATGCCCTCAGGCAAGGTAATAGAGATAGAGGCTTTTGAAAAACAGAGCCTTTTAAAGAACTGGAGAAACCCAAAATGACTGGAAAGCAGAGAAGCAGGCAAAGCAGAAGAAGGCAGGGGCCAGGTCTTGAAAAAGCTTAGTAAAGGCCAGCTGCTGGGTTTTTGAACTTGTCTTAAGTCTCCTGGGAAGCTATTGAAGGTTTTAGGCAGGGATGTGACATGAAATGAAATGCCACAACAAACAAGGGTTTTATCTCAATGGGAACCTTGATACTTTACCAAAAAGGTCAAATCTCTGCAAGGTAAAATATTCTTCTCTAATCTCATTAAAATAAAGTTTTTGTAACTGCTTCTGGATTGATTGTCATCTATGATACTCTTTTCATTGTTTTTATAGGAATTACCTTTAATTTTCTGAAGGCTGCTTCTTTTCTTTTATCCTTCACCATTTTGTTAACCTTATATAGGAGTGCCATTTCTATTTATAACTGAGTTAAATATTTTTTTCTAACAGTTTTAGCTCTCTTCCATATTTAAACTTAAAACTCTGCTTAGTCCCCCCCCCCAAAAAAAAATCCCTTTAATCTGCTCAAGGTATTTAATGTTATAATAAAATGTTTCATTATGTATCAACATTAAATTTGCTTTATTCTCCCCCACCCCCCAATACAATGTCTTACATCTAGTTTAATATTTTTCAGCATTTATGCTATTTTGTAGTTAATCTTATCTCATTTTGAGCACCTACAAAATTTTTGGAGAATTTTATTAATATTGTTTAAGATTACTAATCTTTAGCAAGACTACTATTTTCAAATCTGGTTCGCATTCTGTGACCATATCATCTTTTATATTAAACTGGTCTCCGTTGAACTGCTCATATTCAAGTGAGCTTATATATATATATATATATATATATATATATATATATGTGTACTGTAAAGGTGTTATTTTATATATCCTAATTTTTTTCCTCCTACAATAAATGTCCCTACATGCTCAGTTCTCCTTTGGAAATATTTAGTCATGCTAAATTTTTACTTGCCTTGTTGATCGAACAGCCATTCAGGTCTTCCTTTGTGAAAGTGTTAGCTTGTGCCTGTAAGGAATGCTGTTGCCCACTTTCCCCCTCCGCGTATACAAAGACTATCCACAGCATCACCTCCTTGTTCAGATATTTCCTTGAAAACTACATTTTGATGCAGCCTCTAACTTTGCTTACTTTGGCCTTGAGTTCTGAGGCTTTTCTGAACTATTCTGTACCTGCTCTGTTTTCTTGTTGCTTTGATCTTTTTTTTCCTCCTTTTTTCTTTTCCTGGTGCTGGTAACTCGAAGAGTTTGCAATGGTTTGTGTCATTACGTTTTTCATTTCCTATCCAGCCCAGGACATTTATTTTAAAAGAGCTGCCTCATTCCAGATTTTAGAGTTTGAAACTCATGTTTTGTGTTAGCGCCTTTTCTAGCATCCAGAATGACTGCCCTTGATTAGAGTTGTGCTTTCAAGCCTGTCCCTCTGTGCAGGGTTGGTAAAGGATGGCTATACTTGTCTGTCTTTGACTGACTGTATGATAGGGTGACAGTTTGGGTATCTTGGTGTTAAGTGTTCAAGCAGCTGAAATGGTGTCAGCATCATGGTAAGTGATGGAGATACAAAGCCAAGCTGTGGTGTTGTGCCCTTAATGGAGTTTGTAATCCAGCAGAAGAGGCAGAAAACAATGACTAAAGTACAGGACGATGTGCACGTTTAGATGGAAATACAGGGTGCTGGTACTCTACGTAAGAAGAGGTACACTTATTGCAGACTTAAGGGGACTGGAAAGACAATGATTCCTGAGTGTTTGTGAAGAGTCCTAAAAGAGGCCCAGAATGTCAGGTGGAGGGAAGGGATTTTCTTTCAGGTGGTATATTCAAGGACATGGAGCTAAGTATGAGCGTATAAAGCTGGGAGAATAGCAAAAAATAACGTGGATTTGTGTATTGCATGCATTACCCCATCTGCATCCCAGCGTCTTGATTTTCTTTATGGCCATCTTTTGGCTTTTTCTGTCCATTTTTGCCTTTACCCGAGAGTATAGGAAGGAAATACTAAGACCAAGAATTTAAATAGGGGATGGACCTCTGGAAAAATGAATAAACAGATGGTAATGGTTTTCTACTGCAAGCTCTGTGGAGGCATGGAGTGTTGTTGATTGTCGTTGCTTCAGCCTCTTGTGCATTTCCTGGCAGTTAGGAAATGCTCAGTAAATGTTTCTTTTATGAAAGGTGTCTCCTTTTTTGCTCCCTCCCCATCTCCTCATGTCAGTGCCTTCTTCCTTGTTAAGTGGCTTCTCTTCTTTGGGAGGTACCTACTTAGTGAATCTTCCTCGCTGCTAGCCTCATAGACATGCTTGTCCTATATGTAGTCACTGGGCATAACTGTCATAACCGGATCCACATTACTCTGCCTGTGCTAAGCACACAAAGGTGCTAATGGCTTCCTGTGGGGCTCCTGAAACTTCTACCAGCATTTACAGTATGGCGGATGAGAGGGAAGCCTATAAGAGTGACATTTCTTTGAGTTTTTTCATGATTTATTGCATGAATTCATTGAAGTGCTGATCTCTGTTCCAATGTAAACTCTTGTATGTGCATGCATACGTGTGTTTTTATACATCTGCATTGTACATTACTTGTGGTTAAGCAAAAACAACATTCTGTGAAGATGCTTGTTTATTTATCAGGTGGCTTTACACACTCCAAATTACTGCTTATGTCCTCACATTGGGAAGCTGATTTTAAGGGTGTTACCACATTGAGGTAAAATATTTGTCTTACAAAAAGGTACTCTCGGGATGCAGTGTCTTCACCAGAGAATTCACTATACAATAAAAGCTGGTTAGTTAGATGGAGGGTTTTTTGTTTGTTTGATTTTTAGCATGGGTAGTAGACTCTTAAATACCTTCTCTACATCTTGGTAATTTCTCATGTTATGGCTTCCTTTCCCAGAAAACTCACATCCGCAGTCTTTTACAGCTAGGATAAAGTCTTGTGATCTAGGTTTGACCAGTCATTTACACAGGTGAGACTTGTATATAGAGGTGAGCATTATGAGATAGATATCCTGTGTAGTTGAATTGATGACCTAGTGATCACATTGACAGGGTATTTGTTTTTTAAGGCATGGCAATGGCAGAGCTTATAGAATTCAGTCTCGAGTGGTATTGGTACTGGGTGATGGCAATACTTTCTTTTTTTTTCCTATTCTCTGATCATCTTGGATTTGTGGTTAGATGTAATAATTTTGGTTATTTTCATCCATTACCTCTTCAAATATTTTTGTTCCATTCTCCCTCTTACTTCTGTGATTCCAGTTACCAGTGTATTAGAACCTTTGATCTTGTCCCAAAGCTTTTGAATGGTCTCTTCTGTTTTATTTTTTTAAAGATTGTATTTATTTATTTTTAGAGAGGGGGAAGGGAGGAGGGGGGAGAGAAACATCAGTGTGTGGTTGCCTCTCGCATGCTCCCTGCAGGGGACCTGGCCCCAATCCAGTCATGTGCCCTGACTGGGAATCGAACCAGCGACACTTCGGTTCAAAGGCCTGTGCTCAATCCATTGAGCTACACCAGCCAGGGCTGTTTTATTTTTATTTTTATTTTTCACTCTGTTTTCTCTCATTGTTTTAGTTGGGGTCATTTCTATTGACCTATCTTCTTGGCTGAGTTCACTCAATACTGAAGAGCCCACTGAAGGCACTCTCATTTCTCTTAACTGTGTTTTTCATTCTTAGTACTTTCATTTTATTCTTTCTTATAGTTTCCATCTTTCTGCTGAATTATCCATCTGATTTTGCATATTACTCTTTTTGGGTTAGAGCCTTAAACAAGTTACTCATAGTATTTAAAATTTCATTCTAGGTAGTTCCAACATCTGATTCTGTGTCTAGTTCTGGTACATTCTTTGTCTTTTGAGTGTTGTTTTTTCTTTGCTTTTTCTTATATATTGTGATTTTTTTGTTTTTTGCCTGACCTATTTTGTAGAACATTAGAGATTAATGTACATGATTTTTATGTCTGTAAGTATGCATATCTTTCCTTCTACTAGGCCTTTACTACAGGGATTTGAATTAATCTCCTTAATAGTTGGGCTAGATTTGAATTTTTTTTGTTGCTGTGCTTACCCTCAGTATACCTCAGGCTTCAGTTCTCACAGAGATACTTTGTGATTAGGGTGGGAGTCGATTTATTCCAAGTTTCAGGTCTTCCTTTTGAATTGTGCCTTAAAGAGGGTCTTCTTTTTTCTGTCCCTCCACTGGTAGTGTTCTGCTGTTTACTTGTCACTGGAAGTTGGTTAGCTTGGAGGTGGGGAGTGGTGGTGGGGTGTGTTTTTTTGTTCTGATTAAACCCAGTGTCCCAAGGTTTTCCCCTCCCCTGGCTATTTTGGTAGGCTCAGGGTGTAATCTTGTCCCTCTCCCAAGTGTAGGGTGCCTTTGTATTTTCCCAGTGGCAATGAGTTTTCACCAATGCTTTAAGTAAGGAAAGAGACTCTTGGCCTTTCTTTTACTGATAAAGGCTTTTCTTTAGTGGAGATAGGGAGAGCCCGATCTCAGGGCCTTTTACTTTCTGTGAACGCCTGGTAGGGTTGGTAGAGGAAGATAATGCAAAATGTTGGGCTCCCCCCAGTGTCTGCCACGCCCAACCCTTGCACTGTTTTCACACTGTCCATTCAGCAAATCACATCAGATTTTTATCCATTTGCCAATTATTCTAGCTGAACTCTTATCATTCATTGTCCAGTTTCAGTTTACCCCAGGTGAGCACATGGTTGTTTCCTCTCTAAGGTCCCACCTCTCAAGATTTTGAGCCAGTTGGTTCTGTGATGCATTTAGTTTAAAGAAAGTCATGAATTTGGAACTAATGCACCTTTTTTTGTTTATCTTTTACCATTTTTTAAAATTTGTAACCCATTTGTGTTTTTATATTTTAAGTACTAGCTCTTTTTCATTAGAAGAGGGGCAGCTATGTTTCTTGCAGCTTTTTTATTCTAGGGTAAAAGACAGAAGTTTGGTTGCTCTTAAAATTTTAACAGGCACATTTAACTTAGTCTAAGCTTAATTATTATTCCCATCCTCCTGAAATAAGGCAGAAGTTTTAGAATGGTTTATCTTTTAACTCTAATCCCCTCGACCATGTTAGTTATTTATGTTTTAGTTTTTTCTTGTTTAAGCCATGTTAAGCCTATAAAAATAGTGAATATTTACTCATCGACATGTTTTTCACATTTCTTTGCTCACTACTCCTCATTTACCCCATTTCTAAACCTTTGGGTTCAGTTTCCTTTTTTATAACACATGTTCTTAAGTAGTTCTTTTACTAAATGCCTGTTAGTAAACTTGGTCTTTGTGTTTTTGAGTGTCTTTATTTTACTTTTTCTCTTGATAATGTTGAGCTGTGTATAGAATTTTATGGTGACACTTACCTCTATTCTTGTGTTTTGACAAACCTTGTTAATGAGAAGTCTTTAGTCAGTTCAGATGTAATTTCTTTGTACCTAGGTAATTATCTTTTGTCTTGAGCTACATTTAAGATGTTTTCCTTGTTTCTGATCTTTTGCAGTATCTCTAGATGTGGATTTGTTTTTATTTACATTGCTTTTATTTGGCGTACTCCCATCATCAGTCTGTAGATTCATGATAACTTCATTTGTGGGGGAAAAACTTAGTCATTATCTTTTAAAATAATCTCCATTTTCCATTTCTGGAACCATTATTTAGATATATGTTGGAGTTTTTCATTGTATCCTCCATATTGCTTATCTTTTCTTTAATATTTCCTGTTTTTACTTCTGGGTGATTTCATGACACCCATATTACAATTCACTAATTTCTCTTTAGCATCTAGTCTATTGTGTCATTTGTTTATTGAGAATTCTCACTGAAAGCATTTGACTATATTTTTATTTTTATCTTTCTCCTTTTTATTGAATTTATTGGGGTGACACTGGTTAACAAAGTTATACAGGTTTCAGGTGCACAAATCTGTAACACATCATCTGTATTATGTGTTTACCATCCCAAGTAAAGTCTCCGTCTGCCAGCATTTATGCCCACTATACCCTCCTCTACCTCCCCCACTGCCCCACAATCACCATATTTATGTCCTTAACTATGAGTTTTTTCTCTTTTTTCCGCTTTTATGCTCAATCCATCCAACCAGCCCTCCTCCTCCACAGCTGTCAGCATTATTTTGCTTGTTAGTTCATTTTGTTCATTATATTCCATATATGAGTGAAATCATATGGTAGTTAACTATATTTGTAATGTAAAAATTTTGGTGTTTTTTAAAACCTCTTTAATTTCCTAAGGGCATTTTCTGTGAACATATTTTTTCATTAAAAAATATTTTATTTATTTTTAGAGGGGAAGGGAGGGAGAAAGAGAGGGAGAGAAACATCAATGTGTGGTTGCCTCTCTCGCGTGCCCCCTACTGGGGACCTGGCCCACAACTCCAGCAGGTGCCCTGACTGGGAGTTGAACCAGTGACCCCTTGCTTTGCAGGCCAGCATTCAATCCACTGAGCCACGCCATCCGGGGCAAACATTTAAAAATAGAGTTATGTTTGGATTATTTTCTTAGCTGTAGTTTTTGAATAGTGAAATCTCCCATTTGTCTTCTCTCTCCTCCCTCTGTCCCTCCATGTTTTGCCTTTATATTGTAGCTTGCAACATCTGACAATTTGGGAATTGTCTGCTTGTGCCTGGCTGGTAGAATGTTCCTTAGGATGGCTTTTCATTTGCCTCTAATGGGACTCTTTGAGTTCACTGCTTCTGAAATGTTCTCAGAAAGGTTTCTGACATCTGGAGAGTGTTGTGAATTTGGACTCCATATCTGTGGTAGAGCAAAGACTGCTTTGATCACTCCTATGTACAGCTCTGGGCCCATTTCTTTTTTCTTATTTACCCAAGGACAGCTCTTTGTATCTCTTGGCTTCATACTGGTGGTTTAGTTCCAGCTTCTTTGCCATGCATGGAATTGAGACAATTGCTTTGGTTTCCTGGTCCCATAAATATTTGAGTTTGCAGCTCTTGGTTTAGAGGGCAGCAGTGAGCAGGTCTTTGTCCTGTGAAGAATCTCATTTAATAAGCTTCTTGTCTTTGCAGCCACTCCTTTCTATTCTAGTTTTCCTGACTGTTGACTAGGAAGTAGTTGCAACCACAGGCGTCTTCTAACTTGAACAGATTATTTACCAAAATTTCATTTAGACATTAATTGTGTAGAACAGAGTTCCTATTATCTAATAGGAACTCTGTTATTTAAGAAACAGGTAAGTTTCCCAAGTAACCCTCAGGAGTCTATTCTTTCCAGTATGTAGTTGAAATTCACATAGACCCTTTGGGCCTGTAATCAGTATGAAGAAGGTGATTTCTATGGGGAGATGCATATTAACATTCTCAGTGAGAAAAGGGAATATGGTGGTTTCCATCTTCAGTTAATCTTCTGTGGTGTGACCTGCTAGCCAGTCCCTGTTATTGTTAAAAACCCTGGCCAGTATTCTCAAACCTGCCACTGAATTATCACCACTTGTACTTAGCACATAGCCTTGCGACCTCTTCACTGAGAACACTGAAGGCCTTCTGGCTGATTTTCTGCAAGTTCTGGTTCCATGTACAAATTGATCAGTTCCTGTATTCCCAGAGCTGTTCTTTCCTCCTGTCTCAGAGGATGAGGTACTCCTGCTGCTGTTTGAGACCAGTCACTTGCCCAGTACCCTTAGCTTCAGTGCCACTGCTTTAGCATATTTTTTTTCTGTCAGTTACCCATTCTTCCTCCCCATTATGTATCCCAGTGTTCCTCAATTGGGGACAATTCCTCTCCCCAGGGGACATTTAGCAATACTTGGAAACTTTTTCTTGCAACTGGGTTGGTGATGGTGGTGATAATAATGGTGATGGTGTAGGTGCTACTGCATCTGGTGGGTAGGGACCAGGGGTGCTGCTAAACATCCTACAGTGCACAGTACACCCCCACAACAAAGAATTTACCTGGTGCAGGATGTCGGTAGTGCCAAGGTTCAGTAACCTTGCTGCAAGCCTTAGAGCCTTGCTGTGATTCCTTTGTTTTTCTCTGACCATTTTTAATTTATTTTTTATTTTTTAATATATTTTATTGATT